>SKCR01021843.1:0-179734 GCA_019454045.1 Zanthoxylum bungeanum
ACATATCCGTAGATCTCTTGGGTTGGGTCGCTTCCTGAAGATTCACCTATGATATTTTTTCGGACTTAATTAATCTTGGATTAATGCGGAGAAACTTTATCTTGGATAAAGTGCCTTATTTAGAGAGAGAACGATTAATTAGAATTAATCGATAAAATTATTATATTCGATATAATAATCGAAATTCGATTTCGACGAGAAATTAAAATTAGATTTTAATTCGTGCAAACGAGTTAATTTAGAATTAATTCGTTAGCGACGTAAATAATAATTTCGCTAGGCGCAATTATTTATTTAAATTCGATTTAATTAGCGTCGCGACGTAAGTTCGGTATTTCGGAAATATCGAACCCGAACGCGTGAGTGCACGTGGGCCCACTTTCATTTGGAAACGTGTGGGGCCCACATGACACATGTCATTATATGCATTATTTAATTGGTAATACATTGCATGGTGATAGTGTATAATACACTCAATGGTTATGCATGGAGTTTGAGTATTTGACACTCTAAGCCATTGCATGATTTGTGTCATAAGTTTATTTTTAATTTAATAAATATATGGCATAAATATAAATTGATTTTTGTAACAAAAATTAAGATAACTCTCCTCTCTCTCTCTCACAATGCCGTGACTTCCATTAGGGCAAAGAAGATTTGATTTTCTTTTCTCCATTTGCTAGCACATTGAAGGATCAAAAGAGGTGATAGGGAAACCATCAAAGAGCTTGGAATACACAAAGTTTGGAGCTTCTACTCTTCTTCCTCCCTTGGCCGAAACTTGAAGCTTGGAGATTCAAAGATTTTTTTTTCTTCATCACTTCTCATCACAATAGCTTTGTAGTATGATTCCGCCATACTTCATCTTTTAATATATATTCAATGTTGTATTTCATATGCTTAAACTTTCCTTGGGACATATAATAGAACCAACAAACTCCAGCTCAAGTGGCTCAGTGTTCTTAGGCCCGAGGTTTTTGTATCGTATACAGTATCCTCTCCGCCCCAAGGACTATCCTTAGGTTCATTTCCCAGTCGGCGAAGTTGGTGCCCTTGAACACATTATCACCCATGATTATGTCACGGACATTCCCTTGTTTGCCATGTTAACTACGATAATCTAATTATCTAGTTAACGATATGTGGGTACAGTCAAACTGTTACATAAAAAAATAACATTGTATTAGTCCAACTAATATGTAAATATTGACGAAATAAGTTGTGTAAGCGTAAAGCTAAGTATCTAAAATAATTGCTGATAATTGCAAATTCATACTAGCCTCCCACTATTTTCTGCAAGTCTCTAACCCTCTGTTGAGTACTCGGGAAATCCAATTTCCTAGTGGGCTAGGATCCCGTTAAATAACACACAACCTTGACTTTGGCCAACAAATTGTATGATATTTAACTAGGTAGATCTCGAAGATCAATTGGATCCCATCCAATTCCTAGATCCGGTAGGTGGACATCTAAGTCCGAAACATATACATATGTCAATGCATCCAATAAATTTTCCTAACCATTTCCTCTGAATCAACTAAGCCTTGGCTTTGGCACAACAAACCTAATGATTCCAGTTAAGCGGGACCCATTGACGAGGAAAGTTTCGTAATCAATGTCGATGGACAAGAAGTGATCTTGACTTTGGCCAACAAATCACAACTTGGACAGGACACCGATGTGGAACAAAACTCTCATGATTCAAACACATCCTCATTGACAAAGGTCTTGACTTTGGCCAACAAACCAATGCCAATTTCGGATCTTGAGAAAGAATCATTCAACGGAAGGAAAATCGCTTAATATTGTTTGAGGGATTTTTCGCGTAATTGGCAACCAATTAATTTCTTTGTTAGGTCTCATCATCATACACCCTTAAGCATGCTTCTAAAACATCATAAAGCGCGTAAAGTAAAGTAATAGCGATATACGGATGGATATGAACAACAACTTGTTCCTAGAACAATCACTCACTCCCTTTCCTCTCCCCGCTAGCACTATTCTACTCTTACCCAATTACAAAATACAATAAGAGAAACCTCATTTACATTGAGGGAAATTAGGTGAGAAGAGAATACAAAGAGACAATAAGAGAAAGGCTGGACACGCAGGTCCAATTTATAAATTCTAAATTTACAATAATTTCTAAAATTACCCTTCCCTTCTAATATCCATCCGATATACACTATTCATACATCACATCCCATTCATTCATTCAAGGCATGTTATACAACCAATCAAATCCAATTAATTAGTCTTTAATTAGGTGACAATACAATGTTCAAACAATTGTTTGCATTTGCGCGAGTCCAACTCAATTTGAGAATAAATACTTATAGTATGAATTCAAAAATTATATCGAACTACTCGTTAAATCCAATTTAAGTCGTATTCAATACTAATCCTATTATTTAATTCTAAATTAAATATTTACACTTTTATTGTGCTTTTATAACTTAGATTCCAAATCTAATACAATCGGGTCTCAAAGCCCAACTAACATCTAATGTCCGTTTAATTAAAGTCCGATGGGCTTTCAATTGATTTCTTTAGGCTTGGGTTTTGGTCAATGTATGGGTCAAACCCAATTACCAAGCCCAATAAGGAATCACCCTCATATGCCATAAAATCAATATCAAGCCCATAAGGCCCAATTAAACATAAAAGCCCATTTATTACATTTGGGCTTAAATGGTGTGATTTAGGCCCATTTTGGATCCAATCCAAATGGTCCAAATCTACTTGGCCCATCCAAGCCCATTATGTCCAAATATAATAGTTTTAGGCCCAATTCAAAATTAAGCCCAACTAACCAAATTTTAAAATTCCAAATTTTATAACTTAATTAATTAAAGTGTATTATCATGATTAATCCTTTAAATCAATATTCCCAAAATATCAAATTAATCCATTAATCATTTTTTTATCTTAAATATATGTCCAACATTATTTAATCAAAAAATCAAGTCCCTAATCCTCCATCAAGCATTCGGCCAAGGTGATTAAAATGGTTCCGATTTCGTTTTCAATCCAATCGAGTTACAAATCATCATTCCATATTGTTTCAAGTCATTTAATGTCTTAAAATTAAAAAATCATCTAGTCCATATGCTTGCATGTATTCGGCCAAGCCTCATTTGGGTTGGAAAAATTAATCCAATTTATTTTCCATGAAATTGATGATGTATAATCTAAATAACATACATCTAAGCATATTTAATCAAGCAAACTCATCAAATCATGCTTCATACAATTTTCCCCAAATAACATCCTAATATATTTGCATGCTCTTTAAGCTCAATGATACCATTGTTGGAAATAATTACCAAGCCCCAAGATCAACAAGAACAAGCAAAATATATAAATAACATGAATGAATTAATTGAAGTATGGCGGAATCATACTCACAATACTTGAAAATTGATGCTTAGATGATGCGAAAACTCCTCCCTTGTGCAGTGAAGATCTCGGCCAAGAAGAAAAGAGGACTCCAAGTCAAGTTTGATCCTTCCAAGCTCAAAGATTAGTTTCCCATATCACCTATGTATGATCCCTTGAAGGTGCTAGCCTTGTTGTGATTTTGAATGCACAACTTCTTCAAATCTTGCCACAAAAAATCGAAGAAATGGAGAGCCCAAAACTGGATGCAGTTTCGGCAATGTGAGAGAGAGAGGAGTGTTATGATTTTTGTTACAAAAATCAATTTATATTTATGCCTTAATATTTATTAAATTAATAATAAACTTATGACACAAATCATGCAATGGCTTAGAGTGTCAAACACTCAAACTCCATGCAAAACCATTGAGTGTATTGTACACTATCGCCATGCAATGTATTAACAATTAAATAATGCATAAAATGACATGTGTCATGTGGGCCCCATACGTTTCCAAATGAAAGTGGGCCCACGTGCACTCACGCGTTCGGGTTCGATATTTCCGAAATACCGAACTTACGTCGCGACGTTTATTAAATCGAATTTAAATAAATAATTGCGCCTAGCGAAATTATTATTTACGTCGCTAACGAATTAATTCTAAATTAACTCGTTTGCCCGAATTAAAATCTAATTTTAATTTCGCGTCGAAATCGAATTTCGATTATTATATCGAATATAATAATTTTACGATTAATTCCAAATTAATCGTTCTCTCTCTTGTATAGTACTTTATCCAAGATAAAGTCTCTCCGTAATTAATCCAAGATTAATCGAGTTTGAATCATACGTCATTGGTGAATCTTCGGGAAGCGACCCAAGAGATCTCTGGATATGTTGGCAGTAAATACGGCCGTCAGATTATCCGAACACGTACGTACCAAGTACTACGTTTTTACCGATTTACAAGACAAGGTTAGCCTCTAGCAAAACGCCATGCCTACCCAATTCTCCAAAATATTCTTATTGGAATATAAGATCTATAACAGGCGTAGTATACCGTAGTATAGTGTATATCGAACCAGTATCGGATGATCACATGTAAGGCCTGGGGCTGGAGATGTGTCTGCCCCGTACGATACACATATCGGACATCAAGCAACCAGTCTCTTTGAATCGGATAATCCTGACCTAGTCATATTATCCCGATGGTTGCAACCATTATAGAGTACTAGTTCTGTATCCCTCGCGATCATCATCTCCATATGTCTGAAGTGATACTTCCATCTTGACATCACATCCAATACACTACGATTCTCGATAAACCCAAGAAAGGTGTACACAGAACCCGTTAAAGCCCTGGACCACCAAAACTAAAGTTTACCGATTGTCGTAAGTACTAGCGATGCAAGTCTCAGGTTAAGATCATATGCACCTACCCTGAAGCGGACTCCCATAGACACGCAGACATACTACCAATGGGATTCCGCGGGGTCTATCCAGAGCGAAGCTGTTTTCCGTACCATCGGTAAAACACAACCTCCTACCCCGCACTTGCATAAGTATCCTATACTTAAATATATGAGAACTATGTCGTTGTGCCCTCACAACATGCACAAGTGCAGTACAGTCTACTAGTCTATTCCGCATTATCGATGTCCAATCTCGATAATACTACGACTAGGATATTTAATGATTAAACCTTTATGGATTGATACTGTCTCATATCACATCACAATCCGGAACTAATCATAGGGACTCTTACCATTTATATCAAAGTAAATAAATTACAAAACGGTAAAAGGCAATTTCATTACTACATAGTTAATTTTGTACAATAATACAATATCATTTACAAAATAGTGATGCTATGGGTCATAACTGTCTAACATATCAATCCCCGAAGGATTAATCATTAAATATCCCTAGCCGGAGTATTATCGAGACAGGACATCGATAATGCGGAATAGGCTAGTACGCTTGATACAGATCTATATATTCCTGTAAGAATATTCTGGAGAATTGGGTAGGCATGGCGCTTTGCTAGAAGCCAACCTTGTCTTGTAAATCGGTATAAACGTAGTATGAGGTACTTACGTGTTCGGATAATCCGACGACCGTATTTACTGCCAACATATCCGGAGATCTCATGGGTCGCTTCCTGAAGATTCACCGATGATGTATAACTCGCACTTAATTAATCTAGGATTAATTAGAAGAGAAAGAAAATTAATATGGGATTAATTGCGGAGATATTTTATCTGGGATAAAATATTAATTAAAGAGAGAGAACGATTAATTTGGAATTAATCGATAAAATAATATATTTGATATATTATTAGAAATTAGATTTCGACGCGGAATTAAAATTAGATTTTAATTCGGGCGAACGAATTAATTTAGAATTAATTCGTTAGCGACGTGAATAGTGATTTCGCTAGGCGTAATCATTTAATTACGAAGCGACGGAAAATTCGTTAATTTGGAATTAGCGAACCCGAGCCCGAGATTGATTGCGAGCGCATTCGCATTTCGAATTCGAACGCGACACGCAAGTCACATCAAGCGTCAAATCACTAGTCGCGACAATTGTCAAATCACTTGTCACTTTCAGTGATGTGATATGATATGTTGTCACTTATTAAAGTGAAGTGACTTGATGTAAAAAGTAGAAGTGATGGGTGAAAAGTTGAAAGCTTTTGCTTTTTGCTTTTTGACTTTTTACTTAAAGTTTTGTATATCCTTTTATTTTATATTACTTGGTAAATAAAGAAAAATAAAATGATATATAAAAAGCATCACTTTCTCTCTCTTGTTTGTGTGATTCACGGTTTTAGGCTTTTGGAGCCAAAAACCCTTCATCTTTCTCTCTTCTCCCTCTCACGGCTTCAAGCCGATTTCTTCACAAAATTTTCTGGTTGACCGAAATTTTGAGAAGCAAATTAAGAAGAGTAGTGCTAGCACACACATGGGTTATATTATGGTGATAGGGAAACGAATTTGTGAGCTTGGATTTTTTTTTTGGAGCTTGAAGCTTTGAGCTTCCATGGAGTCTCCCATGGCTGAATCTTGGAGGAATTTCACAGCCCAAAACCGAGCAGTCCAGCAGTTCACAGGAGTCAAAACCGAGCTTCATGGAGGAGGAAAATAGGTCTTGTTCTTCCTAGCATCAAACCCATCAATGTGAGTATGTATTCTGCCTTACTCCTTGGTTGTATTCAACTCGTTTTTATGCATGATTTGTGATCCTTGGGACTTGATTGAAACTCAACAGAAAGGAACTGGGAAGGCTAAAGCAAAGCTTATGAAGAATAAGAACAAGAAAGGCTCTAAGGATGCCAAGCCCAAGGGAAAGTGTTTCCACTGCAACAAGGATGGGCATTGGAAAAAAGGAATTGTCATAAATACCTTGTTGAGCTAAAGAAGAAGAATGCTACATGTAAATTTGATTTACTTATCGAATCTCTATTAGTGGAGGATGATAAATCCACTTGGATTGTTGATTCCAGAGCCACTAACCATGTTTGTTCTTCTTTGCAGCTACTTGACTCTTGAAGGGACCTTACTGAAGGTGACTACACCATGAGGGTCGGGACAGGGGATGCCATTTCTGTTGGGTTTATAGATTAGTCCCAAGATCAATTCAAACAATGAAACATGTGTGAATACTCAAAAGAAGTATGGAGGAATCATACTTACAATGATCGGCTTTTGCGATGCGAGGAATAAAAAAATCTTCAAGCTTTTCTTCCATGATGGCTCACGCCTTTGCTCCCCTTTTTGTGCTCCATTTGTTCGGACAAGCTCCAAGCTTGGGTGTGCATTCCATGCCCATGGGTGGGTTTCCCTATCACCTTCGTAAGACCCCTAATGTGTGCTAGCACTGGGAAAAATTGCCGTAATTCTTTCCCTTGTTCTTCATCTTGTTCTCGGCTTGAGAAGGAAGAAAAAAGAAAAAAATGGCCCAAGGCCAAGAGATAGAGAAGAGAGAGTGAGAAATTGTGTGTTTTTTTATCTAATATACAAAATGAAAGTCAAATACCAAAAATAATAAAAAGAAATGGTAAATGTCTTTCAAGCCATCACATAAGTGTGTTGCACACTAAACCATCAACCAACAACTTCCATCACAATAAAGTGATAAAGTTGACTAGTGATGTGACGCTTGATGTGACTTGTGGGCCCCACTTGATTCGAAATGCGAGTGGGCCCGCAAACACTCCCGGGCTCGGGTTCGTTAATTCCGAATTAACGACTTTTCCGTTGCGACGTAATTAAATCAAATTTAATTAAATAATTAAGCATATAAAAATTACTATTCAGAGCGGAGCTTTTCCCGTACCATCAGTAAACACAACCTCCTATTACACTTGCATGAGTATCCTATACCCAAATATATGAGAACTATGTTGTTATGCTCCCACAACGCGCACAAGTGTAATACTAGTCTTTTACACATTATCGATGTCCAATCTTGATAATTCTCCGACTACGGATATTTAATGATTAAACCTTCGTGGATTGATACTATCTCATATCATCTCAATCCGGAACTAATCATATGGACCTTTTATCATTTATACATCTAGGTAATCCAATTACAAATGATAAAAGGGCAATTTCCTTTGTCACATAGTTAATTTGTACAACAACACCATGATCTGTACAAATAGTGATGCTATGGGTCATAATTATCCAACAATCTCCCACTTGGCCTATAGCCAATCACTCAAGTGTCATACACCGGAACTATGTACGGTTCGCTCAAACTTCTGCTGAGAAACTGCTTTCATCAGCGGATTTACTGTGTTATCATCTGATGCGATTTATTCGATCATCACATCACCACGATGTATGATCTGAACGAATCTGATGAATATTTGAAGTATATATCTGGATCATTGATGAGACCATTAATTCTTTAGCCTGTGTTGTAGCCTAGCTCAGCTGCTAACAGAACTACTCCTAATCTAATTAGGATTATTATAAATCCAAAAGGCTTCTATTGCTGCCACAGCTGCAGCAATATTCCGCTTTTATTTTTTTATTCGGCAACAGTATCTTGCTTGTAAGATTTCCAGCTCACTGTTCCGTTATTCAAACTTTATAGTACCTTTATTACGACTTATAGTCGTTTTTATCGGTTAGGAAACTTGCAGCAGTGAACCCAGTCACTTCAAGTTCTCATTCTCCACAGTATAAGAAAGCATCTTTTGTTAATCTAAGATACTTAAGGATGTTCTTAACATCAATCCAGTGACTATCACATGGATTAGCCCGATTGTGACTCCATTTGCTCAAAGCGTATGAGACACCAGGTCGCGTACATTTTTCAATGTACGAGTTCTCGGAGAGTACAAATAACTTTTAGATCTATCCTAGTAGATCTTTATTCCTAGAATAAAGGTTGTTTCTCCCAAGAATTATACGGAGAATTTTCATGAAAGCCAAGCTTTCACCGATAGTAATTATGGGAATATCATTTCCAAGAAAAGACATATCATCATTATTTAGGACATCCATTGTCAGTGCGCTCCCATTAACCTCCTTATATACAGAAGAATCATTTCATTTTGAATTAAATCATATACCATTATGATTACATCAAAACGATATCGTTCTAAGAACGCAATGCTTGCTTCAATCCATAAATGGATCAAATTAACTTGCAAACCTTGTTTGCTTGTTTTGGTGCGACAAAACCGTCAGGATGTTATAAACATCCTCCAAAAGGTTTCCGTTAAGGAAAACGGTTTTGGCATTCAGCTGCCATATTTCATAAATGAAACATGCAGCATAAGCAAGCATTATCCAAATGGATTTAACCATGGCAACGGTTAAAAGGTTTCGTCGTAATCGACATAATGTTGATAACGATACCTTTCCGCTACAAGCCTAGCTTAGTACGTTGGTATGTTGCCTTCCATGTATGTCTTCCTTGAAGACTTAAATAGTACCAATAGGCACAATGCCTTCCGGTATAACAACTAGTATCTAAACTTAGTTGATATACATGGAATCCATTCCAGATTTCAAAGCATTTTGCCATTATAGGGAGTCGATACCTTGTATCACTTCCTCATACGTAGTCAGTTCGTATTCCTCAATAAGATTGACATCTTTACGAGGTGAGATCAAAAACCCATACCTCCCAGGTTATTTTCTGACTCTCTCCGACTTACGTGGTTCTTGTGTATTCGAAGATTATTGGTATAGTTTCATCCTTGATGAACTATTTGTGTTCCATTAAGAAATCGGTGTCTGGAATAGTATTACTCCGATTTTCATCGAGTTTTACTTTCCTCCCACTAACCACTGCATATCGGTATTCCTCTTAGGAAAACCGCATGTCGAGCAACAATTACATTGTTCTCTTGTGAGTTGTATAAGTACTATACTTTGGTTACCCTAGGATAACCTACAAATTAGGCACTTATCCGATTTGGGTTCTAGTTTGATATCATCCAAACATATGCCTAACATTCCCAAATCTCCAGGAATGAGAAAACCCGGTTTCTTTCCTGTTCATATCTAATATGAAGTCTATCTAACAGATTTTTATGGAACCTTATTCAAAATAAGTTTTGCACTGTTTAATGCGTATCCCTTGAAGGAAATTGTAGCTCAGAGCGACTCATGATAAACCTTATTATGTCCAACAAAATTATGTTTCTCTATTTGGACACACCGTCAAATTGACGTGTTCCTAGAGGAGTCCTCATTGAAAGAATACTATACTCTTTCAAGTATTTGAGAAACTTATTGCTTAAGCATTTTCCACCATGGTCTAACTGTGATGGTTTTAATACTTTAGCCGATCTGTTTGTCTACTTCGTGTCGAAACTCTTTGAATCTATCAAAAGTTTCTGATTCGTGTTTCACAAGAAACACATAACCATAACGCGATGCAACATCCGTAAAGGTTATGAAGTGTTCATATCCACCTATAGCCTAGCTACATATGGGCCTACTTATGTCACTATGAACGAGGGCTAATAGATCGGTGGCATTTGTACTTTTACCAAGTAAAAGGTGTTTTAGGCACTTTGCCCAATAAACTAGATTCCTAGACATCATTTGAATAGAATCAAATCCGTCCTAGTATCCACTCTTCAAAAGTGTGGATATACGAGTCTTGTTAATTGTGTCCCAGACAACAATGCCATAATTAAGTCTCAACTGATTAATTCAGTTTGAGCTATTTGTTTGTCATATCATACATTTGAGATTTATTTACATTCAAAATGTAAATACTGTTATTCACATCTAATGTGTTTATCTCAATATCATCTTTATAAAATAAAACACTTTAGTGTTCTAGAATATAAAGGTATACCCGCAACGGGTTAAACCCTGATATAGAGATAATGTTTCTAGTCAAACTAGTTACATTGTAACAGTTTCCTAATTTAAGTACACACCCGGAGGGTAGTTCCTAAACTTAGGTATCTACGGTTAAAACAGCGACTCTCGTCCCATTTCCAATTCGTAGGTAAATCTCAACTGAAGTCAGTATCCTGCTAATCAGCAAATTCTGCACATCAATGCATATTTATGTACCACATCCAGTATCTAAAATCCAATTTTAATACTAGTAGTGAACATGTTTATGACAAACATATTTAAAGTCGGAGCCTTGCCCGTCTTCAATTCCTTCATGTCTGCATTGTCCATATGGCAGTCACGCTTCCAGTGACCCCGTTTGCCACAGTTTAGGCAGACATTTTGGGATATGTCATATGTCTTCCCAGAAGATTATAATGACTTTGCCTTTGCCCCTTTTCCACACCCTAGAAGCCTTTGGCCAAGCCTTGGTCTTTTGGGATGTCGAAGTAAGATGCGCCTTGCGCTTCTTGCCCTATTGCAAACTCTGGCTTTGTCTCATTGAGTATAGCCATTAACTCTCCAAGAGTTTTCTATTGCAATTTGTACTTCTAAGATCTAAGGATAGATCTATGAAGATCCTTCAATTTCATTATCATACTATAAGGATCTAATCCTTAGTTATGATTAAGAAATTAAGGAGTCTTTGCGGCAAGCATAACAGATTAAGCACTAAAGTTATCATCACATGAATATTCCAAATATCATGTTCTACTATTTGCTCAACTCCGGGCTTAGGCTCGAGACGTCATTCTATCAAATAAAATAACTTCTCGGTCTCCAGGACTATCCTGAGATTTTATTCCCAATCTGAAAATTAAAGCCGTTTAAAATATTTTTACCCAGATTGATATTTTAAATGCTAATCTTTCAGTTATCTTGATTTCTATAGTCCAACTATCCAATCAACGATTTTAGGTACTATTTATTATAATGATTACAATAGTCTAACTATATAATCAACTATAATTCAATTGGTTAAATTTAAATATATTGATTACTATAATCCAATTATATAATCAACTATAATTGAAGTAGTTTGAATACAGTCCAACTGTTTAATTTAAAACAACATTAAATATTAGTCCAACTAATATAATAATTTATTTGACGAAAAATTGAAATGAGCGCGTATTGGTAAGTAACTAAACGAATATTGAAAATTTAATACTTGCCTCCTACTATTTTTCGGCGAGCCTCTAACCCTCTGTGGAATACTCGGGAAACATTGTTTCCACATGGGCTAGGATCCCGTTAAATAACACACAATCTTGACTTTGGCCAAAAAATTGTATGATAATTAACTAGGTAGATCTCTATGATCAATTGGATCTCATCCAATTCCTAGATCCAGTAGGTGGATATCCAAGTCCGAAACATATATCTTATATATGCCAATATATCCAATATATTCCCTAACCTTTTTCCTCTGAATCAACTAAGCCTTGGCTTTGGCACAATAAACTTAATGATCCCAGTTAAGCAGAACCCATTGACTTTGGAAAGCTTCATAATCGATGTCGATGGACAAGAAGTGATATTGACTTTGGCCAAAAAATCATAACTTGGACAAGACACCGATATGGAACAAAGCTTTCATGATTCAAACACATTCGCGACGGACAAAAGTCTTGGCTTTGGCCAACAAACCAGTGCCAATCTTGGATCTTGAGTAAGAATCACTCAATGGAAGGAAAAACGCTTAATATATATTGAGGGTTTTTCGCGTAATTGGCAACCAATTAATTATCTTTGTTAAGGTCTCATCATCATACACCCTTAAACATGCACTCTAAAAACATAATAAGGCGCGTATAAATAAAATAATAATGATATGCGGATGGATACTTAACACATTGTTCCTAGAACAAATCTCTCACTTTACTCTCTCCCGCTAGCACAAGTATTACTTCTACCCGATTACATAACACTTCTAAAGAAACCTCATTTACATTGAGGGGAATAGGTGAGAAGAGAAATACAAAGAGTCAAGAGATAATAGGCTGGACACGCAGGTCCAATTTAATAAATTCTAAATTTATTACAACAATTTCCAAAATTGCCCTCACCCATCTAATATCCATCCGATATACATTATTCATACACCACATCCATCTATTCACACAAAGCATGTTATTAATCAATCTAATCCAATTAATTAATCTGAAATTAATGACCATCCAATGTTCAAACAACGATTTGATTTTGCGCGAGTCAAACTCGTTTTGCGAATAAGTACTCAAAGTACGAATTTTTGAATTATATTAAACTACAATATTAAATCCAATTTAATTTTTATTTAATATTAATTCTATATTTAATTCTAAATTAAATAATTACACTTTTTAATGTGCCTTAACGACTTAGATTCTAAATCTAATCGTTATGGGTCTCAAAGCCCAATTAACATCCAATGTTAATTTAATTTAAAGCCCAATAGGCATGGACATTTGGTCAATATGGATCAAACCCAAATACCAAAGCCCATTTAAGGAATCACCCTTATTTGCCAAGAAACCAATTTAGGCCCATTAGGCCCAATTAAAATTAAAGGTCCATTTAATTATATTTGGACTTTATGGATATGGTTTTGGGCCCAATTGGATCCAACCAATTAGCCTAAACTAAACTTGGCTCAACCAAGCCCATTAAGCCCAAATACAATTTTACAAGCCCAATTCCAAATTAAGCCCAATTAATTAAATCACAAAATTCCAAATTTCACAATTAAATTAATCTAAGTGTATAGCCATAATTAATTAGCTAAATTAACATTTCCAAAACACTAATTTACTCAATTAATTATGCTTATCATCATCAACTTATGTCCAACACATTTGAATAAAAAATCAATCATTTTACATGCTACAAGTTACGGCATTTAGGGTTTTTCAAAATTGATTTCGATTTCAATCCAATTAAATCTCAAATCAATTTATCACAAGTATTTTCAACTCATCCAATGATCAAAAATAAAAAATTCCATGACATTAGGGCACCTCCAAGTTTCGGCCAAACCTGTATTTTGGGGAAAAATTTATCCAATCCATTTTTCACAAAATTGATCACAAACAACTCCAAGTCATCCATATACAAGCATGCTCAAACAAGTAATTTAGTCAAAACATGCTCAAATCCAATTTACCCAAATTTTACCCTAAGTATATTTCATGCTCAAAATGGCTCAAGATACTATTGTTGGGTTTCTAGATTAGTCCCAAGATCAATTCAAGCAATGAAACATGTGTGAATACTCAAAAGAAGTATGGCGGAATCATACTTACAATGATCGGCTTTTGCGATGTGAGGAACAATAAAATCTTCAAGCTTTTCTTCCATGATGGCTCACGGCCAAGCTCCAAGCTTGGGTGTGCATTCCGTGCCCATGGGTGGGTTTCCCTATCACATTCGTAAGACCCATAATGTGTGGAAGCACTCGGAAAACTTTGCCACAAATTTTTCCCTTGTTCTTTATCTTGTTCTCGACTTGAGAAGGAAGAAAAAAAAAATGGCCCAAGGCCGAGAGATAGAGAAGAGAGAGTGAGAAATTGTGTGTTGTGTATCTAATACACAAAATGAAAGTCAAATACCAAAAATAATAAAAAGAAATGGTAAATGTCTTCAAGCCTTCACATAAGTGTGTTGCACACTCAACCATCAACCAACAACTTCCATCACAATAAAGTGATAAAGTTGACTAGTGATGTAACGCTTGATGTGACTTGTGGGCCCCACTTGATTCGAAATGCGAGTGGGCCCGCAAACACTCCCGGGCTCGGGTTCGTTAATTCCGAATTAACGACTTTTCCGTTGCGACGTAATTAAATCAAATTTAATTAAATAATTAAGCATATCAAAATTAATATTCAGAGCGGAGCTTTTCCCGTACCATCAGTAAACACAACCTCCTATTACACTTGCATGAGTATCCTATACCCAAATACATGAGAACTATGCTGTTATGCTCCCACAACGCGCACAAGTGTAATACTAGTCTTTTACACATTATCGATGTCCAATCTCGATAATTCTCCGACTACGGATATTTAATGATTAAACCTTCGTGGATTGATACTATCTCATATCATCTCAATCCGGAACTAATCATATGGACCTTTTATCATTTATACATCTAGGTAATCCAATTACAAATGATAAAAGGGCAATTTCCTTTGTCACATAGTTAATTTGTACAACAACACCATGATCTGTACAAATAGTGATGCTATGGGTCATAATTGTCCAACAATTTCAGCAAGAGCAGTGAGAGTTTCTAGTTTAAGTTTTTCAAATAATAAATATTTAAATTTGAACAATATGTTAGGAATTTGATTTATGTTTCCAAACTTTTGGATGATGGTTTTTCAGTTTCTTTTAATAGTAATTTGGTTATTATTGGTAGAAATGGATTAACCATATGCATAGGAAACTGAGAAAATAACTTGTATGTGTTAAGACCGTTAACACATATGTCACTACTCAACACTGAAATATTTAAGGTTGAGGAACCTAAAACAAAACGGCAAAAGATTTCTCACGATGACACATATCTGTGGCATCTTAGACTTTGTCATATCAGCCTTGATCAGATAGATTGGTTGATAAAGAACGAAGCTTTAAGCTAGTTAAAGCTCAAAACTTTACCAGTATATGAATCCTGTTTACTAGGAAAAATGACCAAGATACCTTTTACTGGAAAAGGTATAAGAGCCCATCAACCACTTGAGCTAATACATTCGGACATTTGTGGATCGATGAATGTAAGAGCTCGAGGTGGTTATGAATACTTCATGACATTTATTGACGATTATTCAAGATATGGGTATTTTTACCTAATGCAGCACAAGTCGGATACTTTTGAAAAGTTCAAAGAGTATCATGTTGAGGTTGAGAACCAGTTATATAAGACAATCAAAACTATACGATCGGATCGTGGAGGAGAATACATTGACAAAGTTTTCGAGGAATTCTTAGTTGAGCATGGGATAATATCCCAGCTCACAGCACCTGGAACACCACAGTAAAATGGTGTTGCAGAGAGGAGAAATCAGAACCTACTAGACATGAGAAGATCTATGTTTAGTTATAGTTCACTACCTAGTTCATTATGGGTATGCATTGCAAACAACAATGTATATCCCTAATGTCGTTCCATGTAAATATGTTCCTAAGAATCCATTAGAGTTGTGGAGTGGTCGTAAAACTAGTTTACGATATTTCCACATATGGGGTGTCCAACACATTTGCTGAAGAATAAGACTACTAAGTTGGAGCCACATTCACAGATGTGCCTATTTGTAGGCTATAATAAGGAAACTAAGGGTGTATTCTCTTACAGCCCTGAAGATAACAAAATGTTTGTATCGTCAAACTCCACGTTTCTAGAAGATGACTATATGAGAGAGTTCAAACCTTATAGTAAGGTGTTACTTTAGGAGTTACTTGCTAGTTCGAACAACGTACCATCATCAATAACAGTTGAGAAACACATAGCACCTTCGACATCTGAGCGTCAGATGCAAGTTCGTCAGAATTATCTGCCACCTAGACGTAGTGGGAGGGTTGTACAACAACCTGATCGCTATCTAGGAGTTAGAGAGGCATAATTTGTCACTTCTAGTAATGTTGTAGATGATCCATTAACCTATCGTAGTGCAATGTATGATTCTGACAAAGAGGAATGGCTCAAAGCCATGAACCTCGAGATGGAGTCTATGTATTCCAAATTAGTCTGAGAACTTGTGGACAAACCTGATAGGGTAAAACCCATAGGTTTCAAGTGGATCTATATGAGAAAGAGAGGAACAAATGGGAAGGTACAGACCTTCAAGGCTAGGCTAGTGGCCAATGGTTATACCAAGAAAGAGGGAGTTAACTTTGAGGAAAATATCTCACCAATATGCTAAAATCCATCTGCACTCTTATGTCCATTGCCTTATATTATGACTATGAGATTTGGAAAATGGACGTCTAGACTGCATTCTTGAATGGCAATCTTAATGAGTGTATCTATATGGTAAAACCAGAGGGGTTCATAGCCCAAGCTCAAGAGCAAAAAGTTTGCAAGCTGTAAAGGTACATTTATGGACTCAAACAAGTATCTCGATCTTGAAACATAAGATTTGATACCACGATCTAGTCTTACGAATTTAAGTAGAATGTTGATGAGCCTTGTGTATACAAGCACGTCATTGACGAGAAGGTGGTTTTTCTTGTTTTATACGTCGATGATATTTTACTCATTGGGAATGATGTAAATATATTATCGGATGTGAAAACCTGGCTAGCTAACCAATTCCAAATGACAGATTTGGGAGAAGCCAGTTATGTTCTTGGGATCCAGATACTTCGGGATCACAAGAAATTATTATTAGCTATGTATCATGCATCATACATCGACAAGTTCCTTGTGTGATTTAGGATGCAGAATTCCAAGAAAGGCAATTTCACTTATCGACATGGAGTTCATTTGTCAAAGGAAAAGTCTCCTAAGACACCTCAATGAGTTGAGGACATAAGACATATCACATATGCCTCAGCAGTTGGTAGTCTCATGTATGATATGTTATGCACGAGACCAGACATCTGCTTTACAGTGAGAGTAGCCATTAGGTTCCAGTCTAACCCATGATTGGATCATTGGGTGGCTTTGAAACACATTGTCAAGTATCTTAAGAGAACGAGAGATCATATGCTTATGTATTCTGGTGAGGATATGAACCTAAGAAGATATACATACTCTGATTTTCAGACGGATGTCGATTCTAGGAAATCAACATCTGGATCAGTGTTTACCTTAGGTCGTGGGGCTATAGTATGGTGAAGTATAAAAGCAATCATGTATTACTGACTCCACTATGGAGACTGAGTATGTAGTAGCTTGCGAAGCATTTAAGGAAGCAGTCTGGCTCCGTAAGTTATTGGTAGATATGGAAGTCGTTCCAGATATGGATAAACCACTCACACTCTAATGCGATAATAGTGGTGCAATGGAAAATCCAAAGGAACCAAGAAGTCACAAGAGGGGAAAGCATATAGAGAGGAAATATCATCTCATCAAGGAGATAATACAGAGAAGAGATGTTTCCATTACGAAGATTGCATCCGCTAAGAACCTGACTAATCCATTTACAAAGACCTTGTCGGCTAAAGTGTTTGAAGGTCACATAGATGGTCTAGGATTACGTGACCTGTAGTTGGGGACGTTTTACATAGATATGGAGTTCACTCATTCTAACGAGAAGTAGATGAGTATCTTTCTTAATGATTGATTCGGTACTTGAACAATTAGAGCACTCAAGTCTTTCTATTACGAATAGAAAGATTAACATTCATAATGGTTATGAATAAATCATTCATTAGAAAATCAATGGTAATTAAGGTAAAAACAATTATGGGTATATCGGACATTATGACATGGCTCTAATGATGAGATACTTATGAAGGACTAATTCGTATGTAATGACTATATCGATAGACACCGACGTGGTTCAGATTAATATACTATCTGCGGCAACGAGTGTGCAGCCTCGGGTTTTTAGAGGAATGACCAGAGTTAATAATTTAGAATATTTAATTAAGAGAATAATTAATATTCTGAGATTATTGTAGCTCATAACAATAGGTCCATTTGGTCCCCCTGCTAGCTCAATATATTGTAGCGGATTTAGTATAATTGGATAATCCAATTATATACTCACATATATATATATTATTAATATGATTAATATTGTTATTTTGTCATACTTGGAACTTTATATTAAAATTTAATATATGGTTTTAATAATTATATGATAATTATTGAATACATAATATCAAATTTTATATGATATAATTTAATGAGGCCAAATTTAGAATTTCCAAATTTTGGGTTTTGAAAACCCTTGGTGAATTATGTTAGGTTGCAAAACTCTTGCATTAAATTTGGAAACTCTTGGTGAGTTATGCTAGGTTGCAAAACTCATGAATTGAAATTTGGGAGTTACATCTTTTAAAAGGGTGATGACCTTTTAATTTTGTAATATCCTTTTAATTATGGTAATTAAAAATTGATGTTACAAAATTTATTAGAAATTCCTTACCTTTGCTGAAATTCTCCTTGGTGGAAGGGGAATGGGTTTTATTTGTTTTGGAAATAAATAACCCTAAATATAAAAGATTTCTAATTTTATTTTTTGGCTAAGTCTTTCATATGCAACCCTAGCCTCCATCTTCTTCTTCGTCAAACTCTCTCAAGTGTTGAGAAAACAAGAAAAAAGAACAAGAGGACAAATAAAGAAAAACCTTGTGTGAGATTAATCTCTAAATTGTTTAGGGATTAGTTTTGTGAGTCCAGCACACACTAGTTTTCGTTGGTAACTAGACATAGCACGAAATTCCATTTGGTGCTGAACCAAAATTCATCTTCTTCCTTCTTCCTTGACCCACGATATTTTTACTCACCGTCGCACAAAAAAGTGGTGTAATGGGACTCGATTTATTTTGTTTTCAATCCAGATTTTTGGGGAACATTAACGTGTGTTTTGGGGCTATGTTGGCTGGAAAATTAGACCTGAAACATAGCAGAAACTGATTCATACAAGGGCTGAACTGGCCAATGAATTAGGTGCATTTCTGGTCCAAAACAGTCTAGTTTTTTTTGTCGTTGTTTAGGGGCTGTTCCGGGGCTGAAATTTTGTCCAAAACATAAATAAAAGTTTAGTCTTGGTGTTGGTAACATTCGTCCATTCAAAGAAAAGGGCAAAAAAAATTTCTAATCTGATCCGGGTGCCTAACATGTTTCCGCTACGCTAGGAAAACTATTCCTACACATGTTAGGTTCTTTTTTTCTATCTTCAGAAACTTCCCTAAATCTTTTATGGGTAATCTATCTGTTAATGTTCTCTACCTGTGTCTCAGAATATATCCTTATGGGGATTGAGTTTTCTCCCGGTTATCTCTATCTATACTGGTAAGGGTTGGGACTAACATCTTACATCTCGATCGATATACGAGCATCCTTTTATTGTGCGTCGCGATGCTAGCCTGATTCCAGGCCAAGCATCAATCTTCATCATCACTCTCAAATGTCTCAACACCACTCAAGTCATATCAACTCCAAGTATAGAAATCATCATCAATATACCTTCTCACATCATCACAACATCTAATTTCATAGTCTCTACTTGACTTAATGTTTAGGGTGTCCTAAATTAGGGGTTTCTCAAAATCCTTATTTTCTTAACATAATAACAATATAAGCAACCCAACAACACTCATTTATCATCAAATTATCAAAACATCAACATTTCAAATTCGGGTCAAATCTCTTTTACCTTGTATCACATTTCTTCTTCAATAATAGAGCCCTCAAGCTTCATTTTCTCCCTCCTAAATTTGCATGGGATTGTTAAGCACTTGAATCATCTTGAAATTGGTTGGAGAGATGAAGAAAATTCTGAGTTTTCTTGGGCTACGGTGTTCGATTATAGGGAAAATAGGGATGTTTCCTATTACAACTTATCTTCTTTCTTTTTATATTTTATTCTTTGTTAATTGTTAAATAATTCTTGAAAGATATAGATTTCTCTGGAATTTGAAGGACTTGAGGCTAAAATTTGTAAATCTTGTTAGGCTTACAAATTGGGCTCATCACCTTAATCTAGGCCATTCTCGAATTCTATTGTAGTAGCTATGAAAATCTCTATTTGTGACCTACTTCTGGTTCAAATTTAGGAAATTATCCAACGTGAAAGTTTTAGGTCTCGGTCTTGGCTTTCCGAATATATAAAGTTTATAAATATCAGAGATAGTACGAAAATGTTATGCCCCATATATTAAAGACTGTTCGGGTTACATTCTTGGTTAAATTCCATTTCAGAACTGCGAGTATTTATCGAATTCCTGAAAAGTAACTTCATGAGCACGTACATGCTTGAACATGATTTACATCATGTATCATATCTTCCATAGCATAATAGTCATCAAGATTACCGGGTGTTACAGATTAAATGTGTATTTAATCAAATTATGTATCATATACATATACATATTAGATAGAAAAATACCCCGACATATGTAACGTTACGAATAATTCATATTTTATTGGTAATTAATCTCCCTAGTGCTATACGAATATACTTTATTAGTGAGACTCTTTAGGTTCATGTATATCTGTCACGAAACACATTTGATGTTCATAATTCACCTCTCAAAAATTATGATAACAACAGATAACCACGCTGAACTATACAAGTCGAGGTCAAGAAATACCATATATTCTTGTCGTCATAAACTATCCAAATTATACCGGAGATATAGATGAGAAAGTCAAATCTATGTCGTTTACAATTCAATTAAATAAATATTTTTTATTTAGATTTTATCTTAACTGATGTCATGTTTATCTCTTACATGATCAAATAAATAAATAATTTAATAAATTATAGAGTTTTCAATGGATGAATATGAACAATTGACACATCATTTAAAAAAAAATAGATCTAGTGTTGATTTTTTTATGCTAATTTTTTCATAATTTTCTGTCACATTTGCATGTATAATAATGACTGATTAAGATTCAAATACTTAAAATTTATCTTTTAATTATACCTATAATAATAATATATATAAATCCAACTTAACACTAATTCAGATCCCACTTAAAATGAAATCTTTTGAAATATAACTTGGGAAGGTATAGATTATTGATGGATTAATGTATAAGGAAACATTTCTTTTGAAATATCAAGGAAATATTTCCGTATGCAGGCATTTACTACCAAGTCTTATATGTAAATTGTGCATGATCGCTCATGAAGTGGCCAATCGAAGAAATTATACCACTTTGTTGTTTTTTTTGGAAACGTTGAAACTCCACCGCCGAACCACTATACTCGGGCTTAAGCGGAGCAAATAAAATTCTCGGCTACCCAGAGTCTTACAAGAAATGTACTGTTTGCACTCGAACCCATGATCTAACAACCAAGTCCTAAGCCCTTAGCTACCAAGCCACAATAGAAATTTTACTCTATAACGGTGGTACCACATCACTAATGTAAATACCTAATAATATCTTACCACACATGCTAAACTAGTAAAAATAATAACTAAGAAATAATAATTTTGTTTAACACAATTCCAAAAAATTATATAATTATTAATCGGTGATATCACATCATTCATATATATATACATACATACACATACATAGATACACACACTTTAATAATGGGATCACTCAAGTGGTTAACTTGTTATGATGAGACGTACTTTCATTTTGGGTCTCATCATTCTATTCTATTGTTAAAAATAAGCAAATGATGCCTCTATAATTTGACTTGCCATATATCTTTTTGTGATTGAAAATATTTCTAGAGTATTCTCAGCATTAGGGTTTTGCCCATTAACATTTTGATTGGCATTCATATTATCATTATAAACTTTATGTCCGTTTAACACATAGCCACTGCCCTCCATTTCGTCAAGTATCAGAGTCGCCACCCTCTCATTCCTCAACAATTTGAGATGTCTTCGAGTGCATTATAAAAGAAATTATTTTCAATTCGAATGAGGTCTTTATCTATAATAGATTATGTGTATTTATGTCTGAAAATCGATACGGTTCTGACCCTCATATACCTATAGGGAATAGGTGTAGACTTACATAATTAAAAATCTACTTTGTCCAAAACAAGTTTAAATTAGAGTTTCTTTGACTCAAAGCAAGCAACCTTAAGTCACGTATAATCAACCACTCTCTTAATCTAAAGCAGTTACTAAAGAGCTTAAGCAATAAATAATTGTAAAAAATAAATAACAAAAAGTTAACAAATAACACCAAATTTATTTCGAAGTAGAAAACTCTTTGAGAGAAAAACCACTCCCCGTGTAGGTTACTATCTGAATTCACTATAAAGAGTAATTTACAATGATGGTTAAAAGAAATATGAAAAAATCTTTACTGACTAAATTACCCCACCTGTAATAACCCAAAAGAACTTCTCAAGGCCGCACCTAACAGCATTTTCTAATAACTTTGAAGTCTCTTGTTGTGAATCTAATGTTCTTTCCGGAACTCCGACGATCAATCTCAAACTCTCAACTATGAAGATCAGGATTTGGTAAGGTTGGGTGCTTTGGTGTTTATCAAAAAAAGATGTTCACCAAGAACAAAGAAGACATAGGATCAATGGAGTCTTCAATGGTGAACTCTTAAAGAAGATAGAAACAAATGTGAATTGTGTTTAGTAAAGTTCCATCAAACAATTAGAATGTTGAAAAAAAGACGTGGATGCTCTGAATATTATATTTCCAACACTAGGTAAAGTGGCTAATGTATTCTTTATATAAATAGGGTTTCCAAGCCTTCAAAGGCCATTAAAACGTGTTCATAAAAAGAAAAAATCACAGAGGTGTTCAAACATTGTTGAATGTGTAACGAATGTACATTGATATGTAAAGTACGTTCGAATATGCTGAATGACGCTACATGCATGATTGATCAATAAAAGGTTACGTTAGAACACACCGAATGACGTGACATGAACGTGAGCTTACTGGAAGGTTAGGTTCGAACGTGATATCAAACATGATACGCTAATACAAAGACTATGGTAATAGAAGCAAAAATAAAATAGCCAACTGTCATCCATCAAGACAGAGACTTATTACAATGTAACTCGATCTCAAACCTAAAATCCAATTGCCTTGAAGTTGATGAATTTATCGATCTGCGCACCTGAAATAACCACAAATAATATACCCATGAAAAATAAAGGGTTAAGCAAAAATAAAGAATTGTAGTAGAATGATAATAGCTAATTTAGCACAATTCAAGATAAATGTAGGATATATAACTAAGCAATCATCATAATAAATACATAAAATATATTGCCTCTTTTGTCACGTAATGACAATGTATAAATACCAAAAATCAACCTATTGTACATATAAAATCATACAATAACAACAACAATATATGCGATTTTCTCCCTCTCACTAACAGCACTATAGACATTGTATTTTTATACATAGCTCGATGATGAGTTTTGTACAGGGGCACCACTTAAAAATTTTGAAAGTTGCAGGGTTAAACGCTTGAAGGGAAAGAAACTTTAGAGAATTAAAAAAATAGCCAAATCCAGGCCAGACATTACCAATATCCAGCTCCGACCAAGCATAATTCATCTGCTAGTTATCCAATACATTTGCAAGATTACGCCAAACTGTTAAAGGATTTAAAAGGTTTATTTTAAATTTTAATATATGTGATTATCCTATTAAACCCATGCCAATTTAAAGGCTGTGAGTTCTCCAGAGTTGGCAACGAAGAAAGTGAACATGTAACAGCCCGATAATTCTGAAGACTACTATGTTGTAAGTGGCATAATACATGATATAAATCATACTCAAGCATGTATGTGCTTGTGGAATTATATTACTTCCGGTTCCACTCCGGAAAACCCTTAGTATTTGGGCCATAATATTTTCATACGATCTCTGACTTTTATGAACTTTATATCATCAGAACGCTAAGACCAAGCTTACAACTTCTGTGTTGGACATTATTTTCAAATTCGAATTTGAAGTAGGTTAAAAATCGTGATTTCCATAATTGCTATAGTGAATTTCGAGAATGGAGTAGAATGAGTGATGTGCACAAATCTAGCCACTCATTTCATAATAAAAAAAAAATTAGCCATTTCCCTATAAATATGAGACTATTCACTCATCTCTCTCTCATGCCAAAATGTGAGCCATGGATGCAAGAGAGTCCTCCCATCTTCTTCATTTCTCATGGAATTTTGATAAATGGTGATGAGCTTCTAAGCTTTTCTTGGTCAAGTAAGTTTCTTTTTCTTCTTTCTTATTTCTTATTTCTTATTTCTTTTTATTGTTTAGGAAAATGAGCATCTATTCTTCACTTGCATTCTCACTCTTAGAAACCCTACGAGTTTGGGGATTTGTTGTTTAAAAAGATTGAGCAAAATTTAAGCCTCAATATATGCTTGTGATGTTTTTTAGAATCGATTATGCTTAAGTCTTGGTTGGAATAATGTCAAGGTGTAAAATGGGCATGAGGGTCGAATTTTTAGCATGTTGGGGGGAATTATTTTTTATATTTTGATGTTGTGATGACACTAGATAATGGCCTGTTTTGAGTGTAATAAGAAGTACTTGTGTGAAGGTTATAGTCTGGCAGTGTTGGAATTGCTTTGGGAAGTGACAATGGAGAATTGGTATTGGCTCTGAAATCGAGCTAGTGTCGCGATGTCGAACATATGAATACTCTCTACCTCGGGTCGGTGCATGTGGGAGTGACGTCAAACATGTGAATACCTTATACCTCGAATCATTACGTGTGAGAGTCACGCCAAACATTAGAATACCCTCTACCTCCGGTCAGTGCATATGTGAGTCACGCTGAAGATATGAATATCCTCTACCTCGGGTCGGTGCATGTGGGAGTCACGTTAAACATGAAAATACCATCTACCTCGGGTCGGTTGTGTGTTTGCCTAGGGTCAGTCGTGTGAAGCCTCAAGTAAGTCATGTGAAAGCCTCAGGTCTGATTATGTGAGTGTCACGATGACCAACACCCAGCGTCGTGATACGTACCAAGCAGAAGCTATTTGTTTCAGTCTGATTGTATGAGTGATACGACGCGCAAGACCTGGAGTCACGACGTGCATAAGATCAGTTTCATCCCCTTTCAGTTCATCATATGATGTTAAAGTCTGTTAACATATTAGTTATCCCGACACATATACAACATGCATGGGCATCCACTACATCCATGACCATGATTAGCTTTTAGTTTAAATATACTCACCATACTAGAATACATGACATATTAGCTTTTCCGCATGAATCTTTTTAGCCGCATCCAGGATCAGTGGAAATAGTTGTTAATCAGTGATCGGACCCTTTTCTCAAATTGATATTTACTGATTTGTTTTGAATTAAGACTTATTTTTTGAGCACTTACGGCGTTAGCCAAGTTTACTTTCAGTTATGTTTTTGAATGATAATGTTTTGAGAAATATTTTAGAAAGTGATGATTTTTAAAGCATGATTTTAATGATTTTTGGAGGCATAGGGGAAAAACCCACCTGAGATGTAACATGGTATAGATATTGGAATTAACAGATTCATAACATGTGTACATGTAGAGCATGACTAGGGGATGTTGATATGTAACGCCTCTAGATCATAGATGTCAGGGTTAAGGGGACGACGGTACATAAAATGGATGATAAGATGGATAATGAGACATAGATTTCAGCGATACATAACGCCCCTAGACCCTAGATCCATGGTCAGGATGATAGCATGGACCAACTCATCTGGCTTTAGTTCAGTGGCTTGGGGGACGACGGGACGTAACACTCCAAGAACACTATTTTAGGTGTTTGGGGGGACGGCGAGACATAACGCTCTTGTTGGAAAATTATTACCCATAGCGTCACTATTTGTAAAAGACATTGTGGTTTTGTATAAATTAACTATGTGACAATGGAAATTGCTATTTTATCATTTTGTAATTTGATTACTTGTATATATAAATGATAAAAGTCCTTATGATTAGTCCCGGATTATAAGATATGAGACAATATCACTCCACAAAGGTTTAATCATTAAATATCCCTAGTAGTAGTATTATCGAGACTAGACATCTATAATGCAGAATAAACTAGTATTGCACTTGTGCGTGTTATGGAAGCGTAACAACATAGTTCTCATATATTTAAGTATTGGATACTTATGCAAGTGTGATAGGAGGTTGTGTTTGCCGATGGTACGAAAATAGCTTCGCTCTGAATAGACCCCTCGGAATCCCATTGGTAGTATGACTATGTGTCTATGGGAATCCGATTCAGGGTAGGTGTATTTGGTCTTAACCTGAGACTTGCATCGCTAGTACTTTCGACAATCAATACGCTTTGGTTTTAGTCGTCCGAGACTTTAACAGGTTATGTGTACGCCTCTTCTGGGTTTATTGAGAATCGTAGTGTATTGGGTGTGATGTTAAGACAGAAGTATCACTTCAGTCATATGGAGATGATGATCACGCAGGGATACAGAACTAGTTCTCTATTATGTTGCAACTATCGGGATAATATGACAAGGTCATGATTATCCGATTATAGAGACAAGTTGCTTGTGATCCGATATATACTTCATACGAGGCAGACACTATTGTAGCCCTGGGCCTTGCATGTGATATCTGATACAGGATCGCAATACGTAATACTACGTATACACCGCCTATTATAGATTATATATTCCTAAATGAATATTTCTGGAGAATTGGGCAGGCACGACGCTTTGCTAGAAGCCAACCATGTCTCATAAATCGGTAAGAACGTGGTACCAGGTACACACGTGTTCTGATAATCCGACGACCGAATTTACTGCCAACATATCCAGGGATCTCATGGGTCGGTTCTCGAAGATTCACCGATGACGTATGACTCGAACATAATTAATCTGGGATTAATTAGAAGAGAGAGAAAATTAATCTAGGATTAATTGCAGAAAGATTTTATCTGAGATAAAATTCAATTAAAAGAGAGAGAGCGATTAATTTGGAATTAATCGATTAAATAATATATTCGATATATTATATGAAATTAGATTTCATAACGGAATTGAAATTGGATTTTAATTCGGGTGAACGAATTAATTTAGAATTAATTCGCGAGCGACTTTAATAATAATTTTGCGAGTGTAGGACAGGGAAATGGACGACGCTGTTCCGGGCTCGCGGCCCGGTTGGGAGTATGGAGTAGCCCGCGGGGGACTAAACTGGAGAATAAAATGGGGTCGCCACCCGGTGTGAACCGAGAAAATGATTTAAGGCCGCACTCACCCTTCGCAAGGGTAGACCTCAAACCGTTGGTTCGGAATGGTCCCTTACTTATGCCACTTGTAATGAACGGATTTGTGCAATAATTTAACTAAGTATACACAACATACATGTCCAAGAATAACCTAAATCTAGTTCGCATTCATAAAAATAAATCCTATGTCTAAGTCATCATGCTTTAAAAGTAAGTATCACAACGGCAAACATACGATATCACACAATGAACATGTTGGATCATCAAATACAAAGAATAAATAATATCCTAAACATAAATGCAATTTAAATTCCTATTGTGAAAGAAAATAACTAAATCATGCATAAAAATAAATAACACACTAAACTAAATCATGCTTAAGAAATAGATAACATACTAATGACTTAAATAAATAACATGCGAACGACTAATCATGCTCAAACGCAAGATTGGAAGAAACGAACCATGTGTGTCTCTCAAGTGGTACGTGGCATTGTATCCCGAGTGCAAACCACAATACCGTCCATTCGGATTCAGCTACGAAATTTACGTCCGGGTTTCCATCCGATATACAGCAAGAGAGAACACATATTCCGTTCAGCCGGAAATCACATCACCAATTCACAATACGAATGCGAAATAAAGTAATAAAATAACTAAAAATCAAGGATGATAAATAAAAGGGTGCCCTCAGGTCTAACCTTTTAAGTCGCTTTCCGGGAGTGTGTTTCATGGTGTCGGAAGGGTAATCGTTTCTGTTGTTTTCACTGGTCTACTACTTTCACTATTTTCGCTGGTTTGCTGTTTCCACTGTTTTCACTGGTTCGCTATTTTCTCTGTTTTTCTCACTGTTTTTGCTTGCTGTTTTCTGAATGTTTTCGCCGTAATTTTCAATCTATTTTGGGCCAGTCTCAAGACGATTTTTGGGCAGTTTTCTGTCTTGGTTTCAAGGGTTATTTGGGACTGGTTTTACGTATGCATGTGGCTGTTTTGGTGGCAGTTTTGGGGTGCAATACTGGACAGTTTCAGTGGTTCAAGGGCTGTATTTATGGGAGATTCTCTCGGCAGTTAGCAGGTTTGGTTTAGGATTGTGAAATGGCTATTGACGTGTTGAAGCAAGGGCTGTATGTTGATTCGGTCTAGTGGGGTCCTTATTTTTATTGTTTGTTTATTCATTCAGTGGCTTTGTTGTGTGAGTCGGTCAGTGGCAGGCTTGTGCGTGCGTTATTTTTACAAGTGACGTGGCAGTGCCTTAGGGTTTATTTAAAGGGGTGTCGGCATGGTGGTTTATGGCTTCTTTCGTTTGTAAGCAGTGGACGTGTGACTGATGGCTTGCGCTGAGTGGGTAATGGTAGGCTGTGACGAGTGGAGTTGAGGGCGTATGATGGAGGGTTAAGGGCGGCTTCTGTGTTGAAGATTGATGAGTGTCTTGGTCCCAGGGGAAAATATGTTTTATTGCTCACGGCAGAGGGTTGATGAAGAGTTCGGTTGATGCGTGACCAAAGGGGTGAAGGCTATGAGGCAATAGGCAGGTTGGTGGTTTATGTCTGTTGGTAAATGTATGGCCGAGAGGCAGTACGTGAGTTGGCTTAGGCTTGCGTGGGGCTTTGGCTAGTTGAGGTGCTATGTGAGGCAGGCTGATCGTGGCAATCAAGTGAAGCGGTGGAGTGGAGCATGTGGCTTACTATGGGCACATGTTTTGTTTGTTTGTGGAAGGCTGTGGGGTTATTGCGTGAGTAGTTTAGGGTTTCAGAGGGAAGGGTTAGAGGGCTACCGAAAGCTGTGTGGTGAGGAGGCTATTTGGTTTGTTAGGTTTAGTGTTTAGCGTGAAAGGGAGGTAATTGTTGCGCGGCAGGTTGGTGGCTGTGAAGATGAGGGGAGTGAGAGAGGGGTTCCAGCTTAGGGTTCCATTTGTTGTTTTTTTTCTTTGTGCCGTGGGGTGGAGGGGCTAAGAGAGAGAGGTGAGAGAGGGATCCAGGGTTTATTGCATGTGTATGGTTTTCTTACGTGAAAGAGCTGAGTGTGTGTTTTTGTTTTGTTTTGTTTTTTTGGTTTAGTGTCCTTGCCGTAAGAATGAGCCCCATGGTGTGCGTGAGTGTCATTAGGGTTTATATGGTTCTTTGAGAGAGTGGTCACTGCATGGTGGGAGTATGGGTTATGGCATGGAGGGTGATTAGCATGAAGGGTATGGGTGTTGCATGGGTAGTGGTTGCATGGGTTGGTTTTGCTAGTTTGTGTTTGTGATTAGGCGTGAAGCATGAAGGGTCCAGGGGAATAATGTATGGGTAGTTATGGGTGTTTAGGGGGAGATGGGTTTTATTTGGTGTTTATGTTTTGTTTTAGTATTTGGTGAATATGAGGGAATTATTTTTGTTGGCTAGTGTTTGGTTATTGTTTTGTGAGTGAATGGGTTGTTCACGTGGGGTGATGGGTAGTTGTTATGGCTTTTGTGTTTTTTTGATTAGTGTTTGTGATTGTTTGGTGAGAGAGAGAGTGTCTATTATTCCTGTTATTCACGTGGGGGGTAGGGAATTGGCTTTGTTGTTTTATTTTGTGAATGAGGTGTATGGGGGTGAGGGGTGGTTTAGTGAGAGAGAGGCGAGGCCGAGAATTTGTTTAAGATTTAGGCCGGGAATAAATTTAAAACAGAGATCGAACGAGTAAACCCGAAGCTAAACGAGCGAACCAAATCCAACGAGGTATCAATTGTGTGTGCTTCATTTTAGAGCGCCATTTTCGGCATCTGTTGTGTGTGCTCCATTTTGGAGCGCCATTTCCGGCATCTGTTGTGTGTGCTCCATTTTGGAGCCCCATTTCCGGCATCTGTTGTGTGTGCTCCATTTTGGAGCGCCATTTTCGGCATCTGTTGTGTGTACTCCATTTTGGAGCACTATTTTCGGCATCCATTTTCGGCATCAGTTACTTGATGAGAGATGGCTCATTTTTTGAATCGTTACTTGATGAGGTGGTCTTTACCGCTACAATTGTGCGAAAAAAATAAAAATTGTATGTATGTGATATGTATGCATGTATACATGGATACAGGACCTCGCCCCCAAACCGATAATGATGGGCTTTGTTCCCAAATTGTATTGAATGTGGGCTTTATCCCCGATCTGAGCTGACTGTGGGCTTTGTTCCCGAACTGTGCTGAATGTGGGCTTTATTCCCGAACTGTACTGCTATGGGCCTCGACTTTTGAAACTCATCCCCAAACTGATACTGATGTGGGCCTAGGCCCAAACTGATACTGATATGGGCCTCGCCTTAAACTGATATTGATATGGGCCTCGCCCCCACACTGATACTGATGTGGGCCTCACCCTCAGACTGATACTGATATGGGCCTCGCCCCAAACTGATACTGATATGGGCCTCGCCCCCAGACTTATATGATATGGGCCTCGCCCCCAGACTGATACTGATATGGGCCTCGCCCCAAACTGATACTGATATGGGCCTCGCCCCCAGACTGATACTGATATGGGCCTCGCCCCAAACTGATACTGATATGGGCCTCGCCCCCCAGACTGATACTGATATGGTCCTCGCCCCACACTGATACTGATATGGGCCTCAACCCCAAACTGATACTGGTATGGGCCTCGCCCCAAACTGATACTGATACTGATATGGCCTCGCCCCCAGACTGATACTGATATGGTCCTCGCCCCACACTGATACTGATATGGGCCTCAACCCCAAACTGATACTGATATGGGCTTCGCCCCACACTGATACTGATATGGGCCTCGCCCCCCAGACTGATACTGATGTGGGCCTCGCCCCAAACTGATACTGATATGGGCCTCAGCCCTAAACTGATATTGATATGGGCCTCGCCCCCACACTGATACTGATGTGGGCCTCACCCTCAGACTGATACTGATATGGGCCTCGCCCCAAACTGATACTGATATGGGCCTCGCCCCCAGACTGATATGATATGGGCCTCGCCCCCAGACTGATAGTGATATGGGCCTCGCCCCAAACTGATACTGATATGGGCCTCGCCCCCAGACTGATACTGATATGGGCCTCGCCCCAAACTGATACTGATATGGGCCTCGCCCCCCAGACTGATACTGATATGGTCCTCGCCCCACACTGATACTGATATGGGCCTCAACCCCAAACTGATACTGGTATGGGCCTCGCCCCAAACTGATACTGATATGGGCCTCGCCCCCAGACTGATACTGATATGGTCCTCGCCCCACACTGATACTGATATGGGCCTCAACCCCAAACTGATACTGATATGGGCTTCGCCCCACACTGATACTGATATGGGCCTCGCCCCCAGACTGATACTGATATGGGTCTCGCCCCAAACTGATACTGATATGGGCCTCAGCCCTAGACTGATACTGATATGGGCATCGCCCCAAACTGATACTGATCTGGGCCTCAACCCCAAACTGATACTGATATGGGCCTCGCCCCAAATTGATATTGATATGGGCCTCGGCCCAAACTGATACTGATATGGGCCTCGCCCCCAGACTGATACTGATGTGGGCCTCGCCCCCAGACTGATACTGATATGGGCCTCGCCCCAAACTGATACTGATATGGGCCTCGCCCCTCAGACTGATACTGATATGAGCCTCAACCCCAGACTGATACTGATATGGGCCTCGCCCCAAAATGATTCTGATATTGGCCTCGCCCCAAACTGATACTGATATGGGCCTCGCCCCAAATTGATACTGATATGGGCCTCGCCCCAAACTGATACTGATATAGGCTTCGCCCCAAACTGTTACTGATATGGGCCTCACCCCCAGACTGATACTGATATGGGCCTCAACCCTGGGACTCGTCCCAAACCACTGATGTCATATTGATGCTTTTGATTGGCTTTCATTTGCCGATTTCTCTCTTTATTCTACAAAACCTGTGAACACAAAACAAACACAAAACACAAAAAGAATGCAAAATATGTTACGTGTATGTATGCATGCGTGAATGAGTTTCCCATCCCATTGGGCCTGGTCTTCCGCCAATTCCCTTGATGACTGCTCGGTCTTCTCTTCCTCTAGCAAAGTACTGCTTCAATCTATCCACGTTGATCGGCTTAGTGAACTCATTTCCTTCAAAGTCTGACAGCCTCGCTGCCCCATTTCCTATTACTGAACGGTTATTCTGTCTTTTCTGCTTGCTTCTTTTGGGAATCCCCCGTGTTCTGAGTGTCGCTGAATATCATGGTATCAGGGTTGAATGCTTTTGTCAAATATACTCATGTCATGCAGGTTGAAAGGACTCAGACAAGTAGGCGAAATGGATGTCTTTATCATTATTCAGGAAAAGGTTCAAAACAAGTAGACGAAGTCGATGTCTTTATTAAAAATGCAGAAAATAAACTAGAGAGAATAGTTTCATTGCCTTCTTCCTTGGCCTATGGTTCTTCACTACTGTCATCCTCTATCCTCATGGAAGAAACTGGGTGGTTGAGAGTTTGGAGGACAAAACTTTCGGGCAGGCCGGAGTTGATCATGTAAGTTGGTGGTAGAGCGGAGTGGTAATTTGGTAGGGGGTTCCGATGTGTGTTGGGTTGTTCTTTCTCAGGATCAGGTATTTTATAGGCATCAATGAGGTTTTGGATTTCATGCCTAAGGCGGGTATAGTTGTCATTTTTGTGGCCTCTCCTCTGATGGAAGTGACAATACAAGCTTAGGTCAAGGTTGGGTGGTATAGGATCTGGAAGTGGTTTAGGCTTTAAGGGTTTTAAGAGTCCTTGTCCCTTCAACTTTTCAAATACCTTCGACAAAGGTCTACCAAGGTTGGAGAATTGCCTGTTTCTGATGGCAGCGACTTCGGCAGCAGTGGGCTTGGTCTCAGAATGCCCCCCAAAAGTCCACTTATTCTGGCCATAGAACTTTTTGTTCTCAGCTTCTTCTTCTTCAATATCCATGACAGTCTCCCTCAACTGTCGCAAATAAGTGATCATGGAGGTCATCCTCCTCAACTTGCCTTAAATTGAAGGCTTGGTGCCCTTGATAATCATCTTTATCTAGTCATTCTCTGAGGGCCGAGTCTTCATTTTTAGAAGCTGGCTCCTCCAGCGATCCACATATTCTTCGAAGTTCTCTTCCGGCTTCTGCTTAGTGTTCTCCAAATCACGGAGTGACAAATCAATCTCCAAGTCTGTAACATACTGTTTTAAGAAGGCATCAGCCAGTTCCCTCCAATCTTCCTTAACCTTTTTCTCTATGCTGTGATACCACACTACAGGTGCCCCTTCGAGTGACATTCCGAACATTTTCTGCACCTGCCGCTTCGATAAACCCACTGAACTCATAACTGAAACGTACTAGCGGAGATGGACCCTCGGATCCCCATTCCCATTGAACTTGGCCATATCTGGCATTTTGAACTGAGCAGGCAACTGTTCTTCAAAGGTTATTGCCTCATAATCCAGCAGATCTTCATCCTTACCCCTCATCTTACGGGTAACCGTTTCCACCTGATCCCGGAGCTTCTGCAATTCTGCTTGAGACCCGGCTATCTTCCCAGCGGCATACTCAGCCATATCATCATCAAAGATAAGAATATCATCATTCACCCTGTTTGGAGGCTCTTCACGCCTCTCATTCTCAGAACTTCCCCCGGCACGGGGTACAACTATATTAGACATAGTGGCAGTGAATGCTTGAAGTTGTTCAGCGACCTTAGTGAGATTGGCTTCAAGTTGATCCATACGAGACCTCTCATTAACTGATTCACTCATATTTTCTGTCGGTCTTTTGATGATTCTCCCTTCCTCCCTAACCCAACGGGGAATCTTTGATGGCTCTTTTTTGAACACAGGGGTTAGCACAATGCGTGTATGCATGAAGTGCATGAGATGCGTGTGATGAAGAAAATACATATATAAGCTGGCCTGTTGTCATTTTAAAGCATTCAATCACGTCATTGCAACGTGCAAACTTGCCCCAGTTGAAAAGGCCCAACAAGTTCATACTCTTGCAATATCATGGCTAAATGACTTCAAATAATAAGAAGGCTAAACACAAAATGGATCATTAGCATTTAGAAGCTTTTGGCCCAATTGTCAAAGGACATGAACTTGTCCCAATTTAAATGGCCCAACAAGTTCATATCTCTTGACAAAAAGTCCAACTGAATCCAAATGACAATGATCCCAAACACAAACATGAAGAAATAACTTTTATTGGTCATACAACTAAGGTTCACATGTAGGTTTCAAGAGTTTAAACAAAGGCTCTCACTGACGAAGGATTGCCCACAACTAGGACTCCCCACTCAAGGGTTCAAACGACCAAGTGAACACACCTTTTTTATACCTTTAGGTACGTGCCAACGAGTTATGGTGTGTGACTGACTGTCAAATCAATTTCCCATTGTAGATTCCCCAGAGGGAGGGTGGAGCGAGGCTCTCTTAAGTACCTAAGCCCCTTAGGCTCTTATCGTTTGGTGACAGGAATAAACAACGAGTCCTCCAAATTAGTCTATGACAGTAGGCTACAAGTAGATGATTATCTAGGTTCCTTCACAGCTTTTCCTTATAGAAAGGTAGTGAGTGAAGGAAGACACCAAACCATCACCTAGCCTTAAAAATTCCTTTGATTAAACTCCCTAAACCCACAGTAGAGATGGTTAATTTAAAGCACAAATCACAAACATTACAAGACATTATTTCGGGGCCGATTCTCTATCCCCAGTGGAGTCGCCAGACTGTAAGACACCAAAATGGACGACGCTGTTCCGGGCTCGCGGCCCGATTGGGAGTACGGAGTAGCCCGCTGGGGACTAATCCGGAGAATAAAATGGGGTCGCCACCCGGTGTGAACCGAGAAAATGATTTAAGGCCGCACTCACCACTCGCAATGGAAGACTTCAAATCGTTGGGTTCGGAATGGTCCCTTACTTATTCCACTTGTAATGAATGGATTTTTACAATAATTTAACTAAGTCTACACAACATACATGTCCAAGAATAACCTAAATCTAGTTCGCATTCATAAAAATAAATCTTATGTCTAAGTCATCATGCTTTAAAAGTAAGTATCACAACGACAAACATACGATATCACACAAAGAGCATGTTGGATCATCAAATACAAAGAATAAATAACATCCTAAACATAAACGCAATTTAAATTCCTATTGTGAAAGAAAATAACTAAATCATGCATAAAAATAAATAACACGCAAAACTAAATCATGCTTAAGAAATAGATAACATACTAATGACTTAAATAAATAACATGCTAACGACTAATCATGCTCAAACACAAGATTGGACGAAACGAAACATGTGTGTCTCTCAAGTGGTACGTGGCATTGTAGCCTGAGTGTAAACCGCAATACCGTCCATTCGAATTCAGCTACAGAATTTACGTCCGGGTTTCCATTCGATATACCGCAAGAGAGAACACATATTTCGTTCACCCGGAAATCACATCATGTACCAATTCACAATACTCATGCGAAATAAAGTAATAAAATAACTAAAAATAAAGGATGAAAAATAAAAGGGTGCCCTCAGGTCTAACCTTTTAAGTCGCTTTCCTGGAGTGCGTTTCACGGTGCCGGAAGGGTAATCATTTCCGCTGTTTTCACTGGTCTACTGCTTTCACTATTTTCATTGTTTTTGCTGGTTCACTGTTTCCACTGTTTTCACTGGTCCTATGTTTTCTCTAATTTTCTCACTGTTTTCGCTCGCTGTTTTTGAATGTTTTCACCGTAATTTTTAATCTATTTTGGGCCAGTCTCGGGATGATTTTTGGGCAGTTTTTTGTCTTGGTTTCAAGGGTTATTTGGGACTGGTTTTACGTATGCATGGGACTGTTTTGGTGGCAGTTTCGGGGTGTAATACTGGACAGTTTCGGTTGTTTAGGGGTTGTAATTATGGGAGATTCTCTCGGAAGTTAGCAGGTTTGGTTTAGGACTGTGAACGTGGCTGCAAATGGCTATTGACGTGTTGAAGCAAGGGCTGTATGTTGATTCAGTCTAGTGGGGTCTTTATTTTTATTGTTTGTTTATTCCTTCAGTGGCTTTGTTGTATGAGTCGGTCAGTGGCAGACTTGTGCGTGCGTTATTTTTGCAATGGACGTGTTAGTGCCTTAGGGTTTATTTAAAAGGGTGTCGGCATGGTGGTTTATGGCTTCTTTCGTTTGTAAGCAGTGGACGTGTGACTGGTGGCTTGCGCTGAGTGGGTAATGGTAGGCTGTGACGAGTGGAGTTGAGGGCGTATGATGGAGGGTTAAGGGCGGCTTCTGTGTTGAAGATTGATGAGTGTCTTGGTCCCATGGGAAAATATGTTTTATTACTCACGGCTGAGGGTTGATGAAAAGGGGTGAAGGCTATGAACCAATGGGCAGGTTGGTGGTTTGTGTCTGTTGGTGAATGTATGGCCGATAGGCAGTACGTGAGTTGGCTGAGGCTTGCGTGGGGTTGTGGCTAGTTGAGGTGCTATGTGAGGCAGGCTGATCGTGGCAATCAAGTGAAGCGGTGGAGTGGAGCAGGTGGCTTGCTATGGGCGTATGTTTTGTTTGTTTGTGGAAGGCTGTGGGGTTATTGCGTGAGCAGTTTAGGGTTTCAGAGGGAAGGGTTAGAGGGCTGCCGAAAGCTGTGTGGTGATGAGGCTGTTTAGTTTGTTAGGTTTAGTGTTTTGCGTGAAAGGGAGGTAATTTTTACGCGGCAGGCTGGTGGCTGTGAAGATGATGGGAGTGAGAGAGGGGTTCCAGCTTAGGGTCCATTTGTTGTTTTTTTTTCTTTGTGCCGTGGGGTGGAGAGGCTAAGAGAGAGAGGTGAGAGAGGGATCCAGGGTTTATTGCATGTGTATAGTTTTCTTACGTGAAAGAGCTGAGTGTGTGATTTTGTTTTGTTTTTTTGGTTTAGTGTCATTGCCGTAGGAATGAGCCCCGGGGTGTGCGTGAGTGTCATTAGGGTTTATATGGTTCTTTGAGAGAGTGGTCACTGCATGGTGGGAGTATGGGTTATGGCATGGAGGGTGGTTAGCATGAAGGGTATGGGTGTTGCATGAGTAGTGGTTGCATGGGTTGGTTTTGCTAGTTTGTGTTTGTGATTAGGCGTGAAACATGGAGGGTGCAGGGGAATAATGTATGGGTAGTTATGGGTGTTTAGGGGGAGATTGGTTTTATTTGGTGTTTATGTTTTGTTTTAGTATTTGGTGAATGTGAGGGAATTATTTTTGTTGCCTAGTGTTTGGTTATTGTTTGGTGAGTGAATGGGTAGTTCATGTGGGGTGATGGGTAGTTGTTAGGGCTTTTGTGTTTTGTTGATTAGTGTTTGTGATTGTTTGGTGAGAGAGAGATAGTTTATTATTCTTGTTATTCACGTGGGGGGTAGGGAATTGGCTTTGTTGTTTTATTTTGTGAATGTGGTGTATGGGTGTGAGGGGTGGTTTAGTGAGAGAGAGGCGAGGCCGAGAATTTGTTTAAGATTTATTTCGGGAATAAATTTAAAACAGAGATCGAACGAGTAAACCCGAAGCTAAACGAGCGAACCAAATCCAACGAGGTATCAATTTCTGTCCCTTCCCTTCCGACGTCTGTTTCCCGCGACTTCCGCAACTTAAAAGCTAGTGCCTCCGAATGAGACTCATCATAGGGACTTAAATGCAAAAATACAGTGCCTAAAGCGAGGCATTATTATTTAAATTAAATTTGATTTAATTAAGTCACAACGGAAAATTCGTTAATTTGGAATTAACGAACCCGAGCCCGGAATGTGTTTGCGGGCCCACTCGGATTTGAATTAAAGTGGGGCCCACAAGTTACATCACAATTTACATCACTTGTCCATCAAGTGTCAAAGTTGAGTGATGGGAGTAGTTGGGAACAATAAATGTAATTTTCCCTCCAAAATTTGCTTTAGATTTTTGGAAAAGCATATACCCAAATTGAGAGACTTTTTACAAAGGTTTTTTAGAAAAACAAAAAAAAAAAAATTGGAAAGCTCTCTCCTTTCCAATTTTTCTCTCACTGCCGTGAGTTTCAAAGGAACAAAGGGAAGATTTTGTTGCAAAATCTTTCCGAAGCTAGCACTTAAAGAATCATATAAAGGTGATAGGGAAACTTTTCCCCAAGAGTTTGGAATCTCAATCAATAAAGCTTGGAGCTCAACATACAACCATTCAAAGAGGAGCTTGGAGCACTTCAAAGGAAGCAAAAGTTTTATTATCAACACATCCAACGAACCGATCAAAGTATGTATATTTTCCACAACTTAACTTTGAGTATTCACATGTTTCATGCTTATATGTTCTTGAGAATGATCTTAGAGACCCAACAATGGTATCATTAGCCTATTAAAGAATGAAATTGAATTAGGGTTCTTGATCTAAAATTTGGGTATTTTTTATTTGAGCATGATTTAATCAAATTGTTTGTTTGAGTATGCTTAGATAATGTTAACTTAGAGTTATGTATGATCAATTTTATGAAAAATTAATTGGATTAATTTTCCCCAAAAATGTTGGATTGGCCGAATGTAGTAGGAACCTTAAGCTCATGGTGATTTTGATTTTTAGACCATTGGATGAGTTTAAAATGAATGGATAAATTGATTTGTGATTTAATTGGATTGAAATCAAAATTAATGAAAAAAATCCTAAATTGCCGTGAGCATTAGAGCACTAATGGATTGATTTTGTTTCAATAATGTTGGACATGTATTGAAAATGATAAAGCATGATTAATTATGTAAATTGGTATTTTAGAAATATTAATTTAAATAATTAATTATGGCTATACACTTTAATTAATTAAATTGTGAAATTTGGAATATTAGAATTTAATTAATTAGGCTTAATTTGGAATTGAGCTAAAATTGTTGTATTTGGGGCTAATGGGCTTGGTTGGGCCAAGTTGGTTTAGGACAATTGGATTGGATCCAAATTGGGCCTAAACCATTCCATTAAGTCCAAATATAATAAATGAGCATTTTAAAATTTAATAGGGCCTAATGGGCCAAAATTAATTTTGTGGCAAATGGTGATTCCTTATTGGGCTTTGGTTTCCAAAGTCCATGCCTTACGAAATTAATTGAAAGCCCATTGGATTTTAATTAATTGACATTGGATGTTAATTAGGCTTTGAGACCCATTAAGATTAGATTTAGAATCTAAGTCGTAAAGGCACATTAAAAGTGTAATTATTTAATTTGGAATTAAATAAGGAATTAGCATTGAATACAAAATAAATTGGATTTAAAATTGTAGTTCGATATAATTCAAGAATACGCACTTGGAGTATTTATTCTTAAACCAGTTGGACTCGCGCAAATCAAATCATTGTTTGAACATTGGATGATCACTTAATTCAAAAAATTAATTAATTGGATTAGATTGATTGAATAACATGCTTTGTGTGAATACATGGATGTATTGTATGAATAATGTATATCAGATGGATATTAGATGGGTGAGGGCAATTTTGGAAATTGTTGTAATAAATTTAGAATTTATTAAATTGGACCTGCGTGTCAAGCCTTTATCTCTCGATTCTTTGTAATTATCTTCTCACCAATTCCCCTCAATGTATTGAGGTTTCTTTATTGTATTATGTAATTGGGTAGAAATTAGAATAGTGCTAGCCGGTGAGAGGAAATTGAGTGATTTGTTCTAGGAATAATTTGTGAGATATCCATCCGTATATCATTATTAATTTATTTATCGCGCCTTATTATGCTTTTAGAATGCATGTTTAATGGTGTAAGATGAGACCTAATCAAATATAATTAATTGGTTGTCAATTACCCGAAAAGCCTTCAACAAATATTCAGCGTTTTCCTTCCATTGAGTGATTCATTCTCAAGATCCAAGATTGGCATTGGTTTGTTGGCCAAAGTCAAGACCTTTGTCCATCGCGGATGTGTTTGAATCATGAAGGCTTTTTTCCATATAGTATGTCTTGCCCAAGTTGTGATTTGTTGGCCAAAGTCAAGATCACTTCTTGTTCATCGACATTGATTACGAAGCTTTCCAAAGTCAATGGGTCCCGTTTAAATGGAATCATTAAGCTTGTTGAGCCAAAGCCAAGGCTTAGTTGATTCAGAGGAAAAGGTTAGGAAAATATATTGGATATATTGGCATATATATTGTATATATGTTTCGGATTTAGAGGTCCACCTACCGGATCTATGAATTGGATGAGATCCAATTGATCTTAGAGATCTACGTAGTTAAATATCATACAACTTGTTGGCCAAAGGTTATGTGTTATTTAACGGGATCCTAGCCCACTAGGAAACTAGGTTTCTCGAGTACTCAATAGAGGGTTAGAGGCTCGCCGAAAAATAGTGGGAGGCCAGTATTGAATTTGCAATTTCGTTCAAATACTTGACATTACGTGCTTTCAAATTACTTCGTCAATTATATATATTTATTAGTTGGACTAATATTTTATTATTTTTCTTGTAACAGTTGGACTGTACCCAAATATCGTTAATTATATAGTTTGACTATTGCAATTAAGATGACTGGAAAGATCGGGGTTAGAGACATTATCATGGGCGAAAATATCTTTAATGGTGTGAACTTTCCTGACTGGGATATGAACCTCAGGGTTGTCCTGAGGGCTGAGAGGATGCTCTATACGATAGAGAGACCTCTCGGGCCTAAGCCCGGAAATGAGCAGTCGCTTGAGCTTGAGCTTTGGAAGATTCATAGCGATGACAACTCAACTACTTAATTCGTCATGCTCGCTGCGATTACCCCTCAATTTCGTCACAAAAATAAGGGATTGGATAAATATACTATGATGGAAAAATTGAAGGACCTTCATCGATCTAACCTTAGATTGCAAAGGTATGAATTACAGAAGAACCTCTTTCGCTCACAAATGTCAGAGGGTACATCTTTTGAGCACCATGTGTCACAGATGATTGCTGACATTGAACAGTTGGGTCAACTAGGCATAACCTTTGAGGCTGAGACTTCTATAGATTTGATCTTGCAGTCTCTTCCGGACAGCTGGAGCAGGTTCATCATGAACTATAATATGATGAACCAATAACATACTCTTGGAGAGCTGATGGCAATGCTGCGTGAAGCATAAAAGGAGCTATTGAAGGGTAAAAAGAGCGAGGTGCAGTTCGCTTCAACATCTCAGTCTCCCAAGGCTTGGCCGAAGGCAACTGGAGATGTAAAGAAGAAGAAGAAGAAGAAGGGCAAGGCCAAATCGTCAAAGTCTTATGGGAAGGCTAAGGACAAATCCCAAGATGTATGCCAGCAGTGTGGCAAACGGGGTCACTGGAAGCGTGACTGCTATGAGTACAAGGCGCACATGAAGGAAATCAAAGCGGGCAAAACACCGGCTTCAGGTATGTTTGTTATAGAAATAAACATGTCTACTTCTAGTTTTAAAAATTGGATTTTTGATTCTGGTTGTGGTACTCATATATGTACTGATGTACAGGATCTGCGGATTAGCAGGAGACTTGCCTCATGAGAGATTGACCTCCGCGTTGGAAATGAGACTAGAGTCGCTGTTTTGGTCTTTGGGACTTATATTTTGGAACTGCCATCGGGACATGTACTTAATCTTTCAGACTGTTATTATATACCTAGTTTGACTAGGAATATTATATTTGTATCTTTATTGGCCCAATGTGGCTTTACTTTTGTTTTTATAAACACTGTGTGTTTTATGTATAAAAATGATATGGAGATATGCAGTGCTGATGTGAATAATGGTCTTTATATTTTGAATATAAATCAATCTCAAACATATAATATAACAAACAAAAGGCTTAAATTAAGTAACAAAAATGAAACTTATATGTGGCATTGTCGTCTGGGACACATTAACAAGACTCGCATATCCACACTTTCGAAGAGTGGGTACTTGGACGGATTTGATCCAAATTCATATGACGTCTGCGAATCTTGTTTGTTAGGCAAAATGCCTAAAACACCTTTTAGCGGTAATTGTGCACGTGCCACCGAACTGTTAGCCCTTGTTCATAGTGACGTATGTGGGCCCATGTCTAGCCAAGATAGAGGTGGATATGAATACTTCACAACCTTTACGGATGATGCATCACGTTATGGTTATGTGTATCTTATGAGACACAAGTCGGAAACCTTTGAGAAATTTAAAGAGTTTTAACACGACGTAGAAAAACAGACCGGCAAAAGTATTAAAATATTACGGTCGGACCGTGGTGGAGAATACTTAAGCAATGATTTTCTTGATTACTTGAAAGAGTATGATATTCTTTCACATTGGACTCCTCCCGGAACACCTCTATTAAACGGTGTGTCCGAACGGAGAAACCGAACTTTGTTGGACATGGTAAGGTCTATGATGAGTCGCACAGAGCTACCTATTTCCTTCTGGGGATATGCATTGAACAGTGCAATACTTATTTTGAATAAGGTTCCGTCAAAGTCTGTTCAACAGACTTCGTATGAAATATGGACAGGAAAGAAACCGGGTTTCTCATTCCTGAAGATTTGGGGATGTTGGGCATACGTTAAACATTTGGAAGGTACCAAACTTGAACCCAAATCGAATAAATACCTATTTGTAGGTTATCCTAGAGAAACCAAAGGATATAATTTCTACAAACCACAAGAGAACAAAGTATTTGTTGCTCTACATGCGGTTTTCCTTGAGATGGAATTCCTAAATGCAGTGGTTAGTGGGACGAAAGTAGAACTCGATGAAAATCGGAGTGATACTGTTCCTGGCACAGAATCCTTAACGGAACACGAACAGTTCATCAGGGATGAGACTGTACCACAATCTTTGAATGCACAAGAACCGCGTAGGTCGGAGAGAGTCAGAAAACAACCTGAGAGGTATGGGTTTCTGATCTCACCTCATGTGGATATTAATTTTATTGAGGAAGACAAACCGGCTACGTATGAGGAAGCGATACAGGGCATCGACTCCGGTTTATGGCAAGATGCCATGAAATCCGAAATGGATTCCATGTACACCAACCAAGTTTGGACACTGGTTGATGCACCAGAAGGCGTAAAGCCTATTGGTTGCAAATTTGTCTTCAAGAGGAATACCGACACGGATGGAAACATATAAACATACAAAGCTAGGCTTGTAGCGAAAGGGTATCGTCAACGACATGGTGTCGATTACGACGAAACCCTTTCACATGTTGCCATGATTAAATCCATTCGGATAATGCTTGCTATTGCTCCATATTTCGATTACGAGATATGGCAGATGGACGTCAAAACCGCTTTCCTTGACGGAAACCTTTTGGAGGATGTTTATATGTAACAGCCTTATGGTTTTGTCGTACCAAAATATGCAAACAAGGTTTGTAAGTTAAATCGATCCATTTATGGATTGAAGCAAGCATCGCATTCTTGGAACCAATGTTTTGACGAGATCATAAAAGAATATAATTTCGTTCAAAACGAGGATGATCCTTGTGTATATAAGAAGGTTAGTGGGAGCGCACTGACATTCATTATCCTTTACGTTGATGATGTATTGCTAATAGGCAATGACATTCCCATGCTATAATCAGTGAAAGCTTGGCTTTCATTAAAATTATCCATGAAAAAGCTTGGCTTTCATTAAAATTATCCATGAAAGATCTGAGAGAAGCAGCATTTATTCTGGGAATAAAGATCTATGATGATAGATCTAGAAAGCTGCTTGGACTCTCCCAGAGAACATATATTGACAAAGTGTTGAAGAGATTAACATGGAACAGTCTGAGAGGGGACTATTGTCAGTGTCACATGGTGTCACTCTATCTAAGGACATGTGTCCTAAAACTTAAGATGAGAGAGACAACATGAGTCAGATCCCATTCGCCTCGGCAGTCAGATCGATCATGTATGCCATGATATGTATGCGACCTGATGTCTCATATGCTTTGAGCATGTGCAGTCGCTATCAGGCCGATCTAGGTGATGGTCACTGGATGGCGGTTAAGAATATCCTCAAGTATCTTAGACGAACTATGGATGCTTTCTTAATCTATGGAGATGGAGAAGTTGAGGTAACAGGGTATACCGATGCAAGTTTCCAAACCGATAAAGACGACTGTAAGTCGCAATCCGGGTACATATTTTGTTTGAACAATGGATCAGTAAGCTGGAAATCTTCCAAGCAAGAGACTATTGCCGATTTAACAACAGAAGCGTAATATATTGATGCAGCTGAAGCAGCAAAAAAGGCAATTTGGATCCGTAAATTCCTAATTAGATTAGGAGTAGTTCCGTTAGCAGCTGAGCCCGTTCCATTGTATTGTGACAATAACGGGGCTATAGCGCAGGCTAAGGAACCACGGTCTCATCAACGATCCAAGCATGTTCTTCGACTTTTCCATTTGATTCGCGAGATTATACATCATGGCGATGTGAAGATCGAGAAGGTCGCATCAGAGGATAACACTGCAGATTCGCTGACGAAAGTTATTCCTCAGTAAAAGTTTGAGCGATATGTACATAGTTCAGGTGTTAGATGCTTGAGTGACTGGCTATAGGCCAAGTGGGAGATTGTTGGACAATTATGACTGATAGGGTCACTATTTGTAAAAGACATTGTGGTTTTGTACAAATTAACTATGTGACAATGGAAATTGCTATTTTATAATTTTGCAATTTGATTACTTGTATATATAAATGATAAAAGTCCTTATGATTAGTTCCGGATTATAAGATATGAGACAATATCACTCCACAAAGGTTTAATCATTAAATATCCCTAGTAGTAGTATTATCGAGACTAGACATCGATAATGCAGAATAGACTAGTATTGTACTTGCGTGTTATGGAAGCGTAACAACATAGTTCTCATATATTTAAGTATTGGATACTTATGCAAGTGTGATAGGAGGTTGTGTTTACCGATGGTACGGAAATAGCTTCGCTCTGGATAGACCCCTCGGAATCCTATTTGTAGTATGACTATGTGTCTATGGGAATCCGATTCAGGGTTGGTGTATTTGGTCTTAACCTGACACTTACATCGCTAGTACTTGCGACAATCAATACGCTTTGGTTTTGGTCGTCCGAGACTTTAACAAGTTCTATGTATGCCTCTTCTGGGTTTATTGAGAATCGTAGTGTATTGGGTGTGATGTCAAGAAGGAAGTATCACTTCAGTAATATGGAGATGATGATCACGCAGGGATACGGAACTAGTTCTCTATTATGTTGTAACTATCGGGATAATATGACAAGGTCATGATTATCCGATTATAGAGACTAGTTACTTGTGATCCGATATATGCTTCGTACGGGACAGACACTATTCCAGCCCCAGGCCTTGCATGTGACATCTGATACTGGATTGCAATACGCAATACTACGTAAACTACGCCTGTTTTAAATTATATATTCCTTAAAAGATATTTCTGGAGAATTGGGCAGGCACGACGCTTTGCTAGAATCCAACCATGTCTCATAAATCGGTAAGAACGTGGTACCGGGTACGCACTTGTTCAGATAGTCTGACGACCTGATTTACTGCCAACATATCCAGGGATCTCATGAGTCGCTTGCTAAAGATTCACCGATGACGTATGACTCGAACATAATTAATCTGGGATTAATTAGAAGAGAGAGAAAATTAATCTAGGATTAATTGAGGAAAGATTTTATCTGGGATAAAATTCAATTAAAAGAGAGAGAGCGATTAATTTGGAATTAATCGATTAAATAATATATTCGATATATTATATGAAATTAGATTTCATAACGGAATTAAAATTGGATTTTAATTCGGGCGAACGAATTAATTTAGAATTAATTCGCGAGCGACTTTAATAATAATTTTGTGAGGCATTATTATTTAAATTAAATTTGATTTAATTAAGTCGCAACAAAAAAATTCGTTAATTTAGAATTAACAAACCCGAGCCCGGAATGTGTTTGCATGCCCATTCGGATTTTGAATTAAAGTGGGGCCTACAAGTCACATCACAACTTACATCATTTGTCCATCAAGTGTCAAAGTTGAGTGATGGAAGTAGTTGGGAACAATATATGCAATTTTCCCTCCATAATTTACTTTAGCTTTTTGGAAAAGCATATACCAAAATTGAGAGACTTTTTACAAAGGTTTTTTAGAAAAACAAAAACACAAAAATGAAAAGCTCTCTCCTCTCCCATTTTTCTCTCATTGTCGTGAGTTTCAAAGGAACAAATGGAAGATTTTGTTGTAAAATATTTCCAAAGCTAGCACTTAAAGAATCATACAAAGGTGATAGGGAAACCTTTCCCAAGAGTTTTGAATCTCAATCACTAAAGCTTAGAGCTCAACATACAACCATTCAAAGAGGAGCTTGGAGCACTTCAAAGGAAGCAAAAGTTTTGTTATCAACACATCCAATGAACCGATCAAAGTGAGTATATTTTCCGCAACTTAACTTTGAGTATTCACATGTTTCATGCTTATATGTTCTTGGAAAATGATCTTAGAGACCCAACAGCTCTCATACGTCAGGTTTTCAGAAACAGATTTTCAGAGATATGGTTTTCAGAAATGATTATTTTATAAAAGAGATTTAGAAAGAGCAGTTTTACAAAAAGAGTTTTAGAATGAATTCAGTTTTACAGAAAGAATTTAGAGTTTTACAGAAAGAAAGATTTTCAGAAAGGTTTTCCAGAAAAAGAACTGCTTCCAGATTAGAAAGAGTTTTCAGAAAAGATTTGTTTCCTCGAGATGATTTTTATTTTAGAACAATGGATTTTCATAAAGTATTTCAGTTTTCGATTTAAAGTGTCCACTAACTAGGTCATTCAAACCATCTAACCCTCCACTCCCAATGTTTTTATTTTATAGGTTTACCCGGAGGACGATCTCGAGAGGATGGATACTGATGGCAGTCACTAGGGTATTTGGTCCAACAGAATGATTTCAACTGATCAACTCGATGTAAATGTACAACCTCTCGAAATAATAGGTCAGCAATATGTGTTGCATAATCTGATTTGTGACATGTAATAAAGTGTGCCATCTTGCAAAACTGATCAGCCGCAATGAAAATAGAGTCTCATCTCTTTCTGGATCTAGGCAACTCTAACACAAAGTCTATGAAAACATCTATCCTAGGTGCCTGAGGGACCGATAGCGGTGTATAAAGTACCTATGGTTGAACCTTAGAATTTTCTTTACTAGAGAGTAAATGCACCAATCAAAAAAACTCATGACATGCTTATTCATTTTAGGCCAATAAAAGTGTTAATGCAAGATGTCTAATATTTTCTTAACACCAAAATGACTCATAAGACACTATGTGTGTCAGGCACCAATAACTAACGCATGGAACAACTAGGTACATAATTTTTTCTCTTTAAAAAAATCCATCTAGTTTGTAAAATTTAACAAATGCTCACTTTTCACATGCATTGTAAATCTTAACAAAGTCATTTATCAATTTAAATACAAGAAATTTAGAACTCAAGGAAGTAAGTAGAGCATATATGCGTGACAATGTGTTAGCAACCATATTTTCCTTACCTTGCTTATATCGTATGACATATAGGAAGACCTCTACAAATTCCATCCATTTGGCATGCCTTTTGTTCAGCTTTCCTTGGCCTTTGATATGATTCAGGGTCGATATGAATCACTAACTCCTTTGGCCATATATAATGATGCCAAGTCTACAGAGCTCTGAATAAGGCATAAAATTCCATGTCATATGTCGGGTACCTCAAAGCTGCGCCATTTAAGCTTTTCGTTGAAGAAAGCTATAGGACGACGATCCTGTATAAGAACTGCTCCAATGCCAATTCCTGAAGCATCACACTAAATCTAGAATGTTAAGTTAAAATTAGCTAAAGCTAAATGTGTAATACATAAGCGATCTAGAAGTGTAAATGCATTCGCTTGTTCCTCCCCCAATGAAACCAAATATTTTTCCTTATAACCCAGTGAGTGGTGTTACAATGGTGATAAAGTCTTTCACAAACCTAATATAAGAACTAGATAGACCATGGAAACTCCTAACCTTAGTAATGCTCTTAGGTGTAGGCCACTCACGAATGATCTTTACATTTTCCTCATCGACCTCAATACCCTGAGCACTAATGACATACCCTGAGATTACCACATTTTCCATGCAAAAGCTACACTTCTTAAGGTTAGCATACAACAACTCATTCCTCAAAACATCAAGCATAGAACGTGAATGGCCTACATGTTCATCTAAACTCGTGTTGTACACTAAGATGTCATCAAGATACACAATAAAAAACTTTCCCAAAAAGGGACATAAAACATGATTCATTAGACGCATAAAAGTGCTACGGGCATTTGTAGGCCCAAATGGCAGCACAAACCATATTTAATCTTAAATGCAGTCTTCCATTCATCTCGTTTATGCATCATAATCTAATGATACTCACTTTTAAGATCAATTTTAGAAAAAAATGAAAGCACTATACAATTCATCCATATATAATCTAATCTAGGGATTGGGTAGCGAGACTTTATAATGATATTATTGACTGTATGGAAATCCATGGACATCCTCCATGTGCAATATTTCTTTGGTACCAATAAGACTGGAACTGTGCATGGGCTCATTCTCTCCTTAACGTATCCTTGCTCACCAAATCCTCCACTTGCCTTTGAAGCTCATTTGTCTCATCGGGATTACTTCTGTAGGCTGGCATACTAGGAATGACCACTCCTAGTAAGAAGTTGATTGATGTTCAATACCTCTAAGTGGTGGTAAACCATGAGGTATAACCACTGTAAACACGTCATCATAAACCTGCAATGGAGACACAAACACACTCGGTAAAGAAGTGTTAGGGTTAGTTTCCTTAGAGATGAGAAGTGCTTCCTTATACAAAAGAAGGATTATAATTTTGTTATTTGAATATTCTTTCATAACTTACCTTATTTAGAAGTGAGTCTGTTTGACAAGTGCACATTGTTGAAGAGGTAGATTTGAATAATCAAATCTAGATTTAGCACTTTTAAACCTCTTCTTCTATTTGTTCAACATGAAATAGTTGGATCTAATTTGTCTAGAGTTACCATAATACTGAAAAATTGGTACAAACCTCATATAAGAATGAATTTTACCAAAATAACTTATAGGTTGAAGTTGGTTCATAAGAGAAGAAACATCAAGAGGGATCACATGACTTTGGTCAACATATTTCTGTCCTAAATCATATTAAGGAGTTATTTCAACATAATTAAGAAGGGACTGAGCTATGATAAAAATAGTTTTAAAAGCATAATCCATGTTGCAACTTTAGTTAATAAAACCTAAACATTGTTTTCATAATGGGACACACCAATTCCAATATATGATCTAAATTCTCAGTACCATTAGAAAACACATAATTCTGTGTGCTAGAACTTTCATGTTCTTTCTTGAAGAATTTAACTCTATCTACCAACTCTCTATTTCTCTCATTAAGGTTATCAATAACAATAAGATTATTTTCCAACTTGGCTTGGACTTCATTTCTATGAAGTTCAGTTACTTTTAGTTTCTTTTTAAACTCAACACTAGTCTTCTTGATAGCTAAGCTCTCATTATACAACTCAGTATAGGCTACTTGAATTTCATACTCATCTTCTGAGTCATCATTAGAGGACTATGAATAGCATCCACATCACTACCAATAGCCTTTTTTCCTACTGATAACACTGGAAGAAAATACAATGTGATTACATCTCTACTCAGATGAGTAATTAGAAATATAATCATATTCTGATTCATGACATTCTTGACTTTATTGCCTCTCGACTTCAAATAAGTAGGACAATTAGATTTTATGTGCCTAATGCCCTGACACTCATGACATCTATCAACTTAGGGTTTCTTTTCTTTATCCTCTCTAAGCTCTTTTTACCTATCCAAAGACAATTGTTATTGTCTCTAGGTTTCTCAGTCTTTATTTTATCAGAAACACAATCACTTTTCTTAGGGTTAAGAAATTTTTTAAATTATTTCACAAATATAGAATTGTTAGTCTAAAAAGTAAAATCTTCCTATCATAGTTTTCATAACTATATTCTTAAACCTTATAAACCCTGTGAGTTTACTCTCATGTAACTGAAGATTACCTATAACGTCATCTAATTTTTTATGATCTAGGTCCATAATTTCTTCTACTGCTGTGACCTTAGGGAGAGATCTTCCGGGTATAGACCTAAGGATTTTTTTGATAATTTTATTCTCGAGGATATTCCCACCTATGTTAAAATTGAAATTAACTATTCGTTAATTTCATCATAGAACTTATTGAATGTCCCATATGCTTTAATGCGAGCAACTTCAAATCTTATAGAAAGATCTTAAAGTGTGGAGCTCTTAGCAGACAATGTACCTTCATTAACTCTCTCAAGGATATCATAAGCATCATTGGATATTTCATAAATGAAGAGTCGCATAGACTCAATGGAGCAGATAGTAATGTGAAAGACATTAATGACTTTACTATTATGGTTGCTATCTTTAAACTCTTATTTGGACCATGTGAGTTTAACCTTAGGGTTAGAGACCCCGTTTATGGTGACTGTGGATTCTTTCCCTCTATATTCAAACAACATCCAATCCCTCTAATCTAATTACTTGACGAATTCTCTCATGCGAACCTTCCAATGAGGGTAATTGGTCCCATAAAAAATGTGGGATAATTATGGGGTTGACTTCTATCCATAGCCAAATTGAGTCAAGGATCGAAGTTAGTGATTTGATACCAATTGAAAATCGATGTAGTTATGACCTTATGCACCTATGGTGTGAATAAAAATTTACTCTATCTAAGACAAGCTTAAGTTAGAGTTTCTATGACTAAAAGTAAGCAACCTTAAATCTAGTACGATCAACCACACTCAGAATCTAAAGTAGTTACTAAAGAGAGTAAATAAAGCAATAAATGATTATAAAAAACAAATAACAAGAATAAAAAAATAACTCTATATTTATTTCGAAGTGGATAACTATTTGTAGAGAAAAATTATTCCGGGTATAGATTGCCACTCGAATTCACTATGAAGAGAAACTTATAGTGATGGTTAAAATAGCTAAGACAAGACCTTTACCGACTAAATTACCCCAACTTAAATAACCCAAGGAAACTCCTCAAGCTCGCACCAAACAGTCTTCTTAATAACTCTGAAATCTCTTGTAGTAAATGTAATATCGAACAAGCTTTTGTCGGAACTTCGACGACCAACCTCCAATTCAGAACTCTGAAGATTAGGTTTTGGTAAGGTTTGTATTTTGTGTTGGAAAGCGGCCGTGAGTGCGCAGCGGAAAATATTAGACTATTATGCCGCTTCCCTTTGCCCAAGACCCATTTGTTTTGATTATTCTACAAGTCTAGGCATGTTACTATATATTCTAGGCATAAAACGCATAAAACATGCAAAGAACATAAACCTAAACATGCTAACTATCATAAGAACTCTAAATAAAATAAAGAATGAAAAAGACTTACTTGAACCGTAGACTCCTCTAGTCCTCCCTCCAATCTACAAGCTTTTCTCGAGCTCAGCAAGCTCTTCCACGTTCCAAAGAGCCACCCAAGTGTGTGGCCTCCAAAGATTCACACACCAAAGCCAAAACTCAACGGCAAGACTACGCCTTGATTGCACATGTATTTTGCCCTTGGTGATAGCCTAGGCAAATACTTCAAAACTTTTTACTCGAGGTTTCTCTAGTCAATTAGACTTAAGGATCCTCAAAATTAGTGGCTTACTCTTAAACTTTAGAGTTGCTCACTTATATAAAACCAAGATATGAAAGGTTTTGGTGTAGCAATTTGTGAAGAATTATTTGGGTTTATATAGTGCTCTAAAGACAACAAAGTTAATTAAGAATCCGATGTGGGATAAAAGCTAATTTAATCTTAGCCATTGGATCTTAATTTAATGGTTTAATGAGATTATAAAACCCTAATAAGAGTTTGGGCCAAATTGGAATTCAAAAAAAATAACCAAAAAAAAAAATTACTATTCACATTACTATTCACGTGAATAATAATTTATTTTTTTTATTTTTTTTATTCCAATTCCCAAAGTTCCCCCATGGAACCTCATAAATGATCTGTTCAATAATTAAACACATGGAACCATTTATGAACAATTCCTACAACACTCATATATGCTGTTATATTCGTATTGTGCACTGTTAACCATTGATTTCGACTTTCTTGTGTGTGACCTTTAGGGTTCACCTCAAGTTGAACATGAAATGAATCGTGATAATTTAATCGAACATAAATTATCCTCCGATCAGATGGTCGTTCGATTTCAATGACCAAGGTTGACATCTAGCAACATGCCAAGACCCCAAAATGAGAAGGAAAGATATATATACCCATTCTGTATGCGATTTACATATGATACGGTCTCTCGCCTCACTGTATCCCCACCTATTGACCTAGGGTACGGAAAGTGTCTACCCATATGGTCAAAGGTATGATGTTGATAGTGTCATGAATCGTGCTAACCCAAGAATCTCAGATGATTCTTCCGCTGTTGTCACAGTCTCAAGCACTGATCACACATATCAACCCACGAACTGGAATACTACTCTTATAAGAAAATATTATCCGAGAGAGTGGCGATTCTCTGTTGTATCTTTACAAACTTTATGTGTTTCAACAAATGACCCAATCATATCCTTATGACCGGATCTTTTGAACCGGGGAAGGAGAATGTCAAAGTTATTTGATCCACACATAAGATTGTAAAGACCACAAGTCTAAGGACTAGTCATATAATCGATACATGAAAGTTCTCACAGACACATGGGATAAACACTCCATATGAAAACTTTCGGCGGTCAGTTCAATGGACACGAGCAACTCATGCATCCATGTGATACACCAAGCGGACGGATCTCCACTAGTAGCCTATGAGATCGGCTACCCCACTTAAGGGCAGATCATATCATCATGCTAGTCTCTCCGCTTTGTGAACGCTCAGATTTTTCACAAAACTATGACTAGGAACATTTAATAGTAATGATTCTCATAAGACGTGGAAGCCATCGTCTTATTACTCCAAGGGCTTTATTACAGTGTTGATGATTCATATAAGTTATGTAAGACACGTATAATAAAGATTTCCATTTTATTAATTAATGAAAATATTACAAATACATGTACATATAGCCCATCCACAAGTTGGGTATAGGGCATATTGAATGTGGTACGCACTTCTGCTATGAAATCTTTATCCAATATCTTCCAAAAATTCTAATTATTTCAAAATTTTCAAAACTCATTATAACTCAATTGAACTCAATTTACTACAAAATTAATCAACACATAGACACAACTAGGGATGGCAGTGGGTAGGGTATGGTGCGGGTTTGCCATTACCAAACCCGCACCCGCATATGTAAATAAATTACCAAACCCGCACCATACCCGTTGCGGGTTTTAATTTTCATTACCAAACCCGCACCGCATATAAAAATAAATTACCAAACCCGCATTGGTACCCAACGGATTTTTTGCGGGTTTTTAAAATATTGAATTAGTTTGTGTTTTAATAATATAATTTTTTTAATTAAATAATTTATTTTTAATTGCTAGCTGTAGTTTTCACATTTATTTTTCATTTGACATATACAACATGCAATGTATGTATATACAGTACATATATAACATAATGTATGAAAGACTCGGTATCATATGTCTATTTTTTCATATAAACATAATTAAAACGAGTTCTTCCCTTCATAATTATAATGATCTAAGTTAGCCAACTCAATCGGCAATAAGCTAAAAAGTAATCACCAACATTTGGTCATATTTTTTATGCTAAGTGTAATGAAAGTGATGCTTACAATGCTCAAGTGGTGTAAGTGTAATGAAGAAGCATGAAAGCTACTGAAGTTGCAACAAATACTAGCTTATTTTGCTCCTCTCCCATTTCTGATCATTTGAACTTAATCCAAATTTTTGTATTATAATTTTATTAACAAGTGTGATTAAAAAAAAACAATAATAGTCATGCAAAAAATCTTCAGTTGGGCAGGTTGCGGGCTGCGGCTGAGTGAGAGTGTGGAACTGTGGATTAGTGTTTTAGGTTTAGGTTTTGTTAGTTGTTTTTATATGAAGGTTTTTTATATTGTCCTAAAAATATTAATTAATAAAAAATAATATTGCGGGTATGCGGATACCCGCAGTGGATACCCGCATTTTTTTCTTAAATACCAAACCCGCACCGCACCCGCAGCGGGTTCTGCTTTAAATTACCAAACCCGCACCGCACCCACTAATATATTTACCAAATCCTACCCATTGCGGGCGGGTTTTTACGGGTTTGCGGGTTTGTGGGTAAAATTGTCATCCCTAGACACAACAATGTCCATTATGATTTGTTTGACAATTACGGTTTCTTCTAATATATATATATATATATAATAGTTTACAATTCCTGCACCAAATTGATAAACCATAATTGAAAATTAACAAAAAAAAAAAAGAAAGTAATTATAAGAAAGAATGAGTGGGAGTGGTTCGAAATAAATAATTTGTGTGCATTGCATGGGCCCCGAGTTACCCGCCTATGCCGTGCGCGATAATGAAAGGCCTATTGTGGGGTGGCTGACAAGTAATAATTACGACGTGCATATGTTAGTTAAATGTTCTTAGAAACGTAAGATATAAAAGACATTTTTGCTATTCAAACTATTAGGGTGTACAAAAATTCGGCTCGAGAAATGATTGGGTTTAAATTTTAAATTTAAGGAAAAGTACACTCAATTATTTTATTTATTGTAAATGATGATATTTAAATTTTATAATTTTAAAAATAGAAGTTTGTAGTCCATGTTCTTAAATATTTGCCGTTAATTTTCAATCACTTATTTGATTAGTGTTTAATAACATGAATATCTAAAAATATTTAACGACAAAAATTAAAATTTTTCTTTCTAAAAATCCAAGGACTAAAGCTTGGATTTTTTAAAACTAGAGATACTAAAACTCGTTATAACAATAAAATAACTATATTTTTTCTTTTAAATTTTTGGGTTAGTGTTTTTTCAATCTGATTCATTGTATGTGATCAAGTCTTATATTTGTTAAAAAGAAAATAGGATTTGATGTTGTTGATGGAGGATCTTCACCCCGAAGAAGGTTCAAATATCGATGAGAGGATGAAATGGGTATTGTACTTAGTTAAAAATGGATTATAAAAGGCCAAGAGCCCAGAGAGATAGAAAGGGTTTGACAGAGGAGTCTGGCCGAATGATGCATAGAGGTTATTCCAAGAAAAGAATCTGTTGAAGGCATGACAATTACTGATGCCGACCTGATCTCATAAAAAATTGATTGCTATGGGGTTCTCTTGTAATTTATTGAAACCGACCCAATGAAGTCCTTATATGTCAACCTGACCTAGTTGAGAGAGGAAAAAAGAGCTTTAATAGTGTCATCTTCTTAGATATGTCGTCCTAAGGAACGAATATGGGATCATAAGATGACTTATGTTGGAGTGATATGACGTATGACCTATGTGAGAAGATAAGCTTCTAGAAGGCTAATAATGAGTGTTGAAAAGCAACGGTTCTCATTGAAAGTAGCCCTTACCAGCCGCCATAGGCTGATGTAGTAGCAGAGAGGTGGCAGAGTAGAGCCACCACAGGCCACCAGAGGCCAGTGTAGGAACAGTGACATGGGTTGATCTGATTGGCCAATTTAAGAGTAGTTGAAGAGAATTGTGATGGCAATGATGGTAATGTGATATTGGATGACGTAAGAGGAGGTGAAATAATGAATTTTGCAAGCCTATAAAAAAGGGTTGAAGTCTCAGATTAAGAGATTAAGATTTCTTGCATCTGACAACTTGTAAAAAGCTAAGAGTTTAAGAACTAATGATAGAGAGAGAAAGTTGGTCAGTCACCCGACCCCTTGAGAGAATTGTTCCGGCCTTGTGTAAGACCTGAGGTGTTTTATCACTTTGTGAGTTCATTTCTCCATTGTAGCTAGGGTCGGACTTGACCCTGAACAGTAATAAAATTCCCTATTTCTCATGTGGACATAGGTAGGAGCCACTCTTCGTCGAACCATGTAAACTCTGTGATTTATCTGTCTGCTTTCGAAGTTGACTTTAGTTTCCAAAGAACCAAACAAATTCATTGTTGAGGGAGGTTTGTTCGAGGGGTTATTTTCCCATATTGCCCTTGGAATGAAAAACAACCATCAATAATTGGCATCGTTTGTGGGGAACAATACAAAAAGTAACATAACACACTAAGACGATGGTAGGAGACTTGAATCATGGAGCTTCAGAGGCCTCAATGGCGGAGTGGATGGAAAATATAGACGGGAACATGCGGTTGGAAAGGAAAAATTTCTGAAAAACAAATGGAGACAACCTAGGCCTTTATGAAAACCATGATGGAGATGATCGAGAAGTTGGAAAGGAAAATAAGAGAATGAAGAAAAGTGGGTCCCAGTAGAACGATAAAAGAGATTGCCATTGGGAAGAGAGTAGCTGGAGTAGAAGTGGATTGAGAAACCGAGAGAAAGAACGCCCACAAGGTGAGGTTTGTAGTTGTGGTCAGTGCTACGCCAATTGAGGGGCCTCGGGAGGGATGTGACGACAAATAGACCCCAGAATCATCCAGTAAAAACCCAATTTTTGGGGAAAATGACTTAGGACGTTACCCGAAATAGGGGCGTAGAGCTCCAAATGGCATGAGATATCAAGCTCGAAGGACCGAGTATGAGGAAGCCATCAACCGAGGGCTGGAGGACACTGAGAGCCACTTGAGGGACTGGTTCTAGATGGAATTGAAGAAATGAGAGATGAACACGCGAAGAGGTTCTCAAGATGATCAAGATGTCGAGACAACATCTCCTTTCACCAAGAGGGTGCTGGAGGTGGAGTTCATGAGGAGGTTCTTCATTACCTTGATGGACATCTACAAGGGAAAGACATACCTTAAGTCTTATGTTGAAAAATTCATTTCACTCATAGAGATTCAAGGCTTGGTCGGGGAGGCGGTCAGAAAGGTATTCTTGCTAACCTTGGGAGGACTGGCCAACTTATGGTTCAGGAACTTGACTCCTCGCAGTATCAATAGCTTTTCACAGCTAATGAAGTCTTTCGTGCGCCATTTCAAAGGGGCATGTGCATCATTGAAGACGGTCAGTTCTCTAAGGACGATGAAATGGCATAAATATGAGCCATTGAAAAGGTTCATTGACAGATACCATAACTTGGTATTAGAGTGTTGGGTTTCTACGGTCCCAAGGATCGATTAAAGCAATGAAACATACATGTGAATACTCGAAGAAGTTGCGGAATACTTACATATAGGGGTTTTTAGGGGTTGAATCCGGTAATGCAGCGGAAGCGGTGAAAATCCGATTTTCAGATTTCAAAATTTTTCTCGGATTAATTAAATAAACATATTTATTTAACATTCCAATAATCAAATTATGAAAATAAATTCAATAAATCATATTTAAGTGAATTTACCGAAATACCCTTACTTTGTATTTTTGTCCATTTTAGTCGGAAATTGATCTAATCAATTTTGAATGATTCTAAATCATTTCCAAGATGAACTTATGATGTTCAAAAACATCAAAACACCAAAAGCACCAAAATCCCCAAAATTGACTCCAAAGCCGAGAGCACCATTTGGGCTCCAATTTGTGCATTTTGCACTTTCATGCTTCAAGACACATCCAAATGATATCCAATGAACATGAAACTTTATATGCATCATATACACACACAAATATACAACATATATGAAAAGCCCCAAATTTGGAATTAGTTAAGAACCTTAATTTTTCAATTTCCACAAATTGGACAAATTAGACCAAATACATTAAATCAATTACTTCAATCATCATTCCTCCATCCAATCGAAGTCTCAACACAATGAAACAACTCAAGATCAAATCTAGGTCATTTAAGAGTGGGTCAATAACTCTAGATTAGCAACATGGTTTCAAAAAACCTTAAAAGAAAGTTTACAACTACAATAGTCACAACCTTCCTTCACCATACATGCTCAACACTTCTATCAAACTTCCATCAACAAAAACACAAAGAAATAAAGAAAGAAATAATCTAAGAACATCACATGTTGAAGCCTAGAACCTAAGGAACAATTTCCTCTCTAATAGCAAGTTTGAAAAACTTACTAAATTCCAAGCTATCTTTAATCTTTCTTTCTTTCTCAAGCTTTCTTTAAGTTTCTTCAATGGAGTTTTCTTTTGTAAAGTGTATTAGGTTATTATGAAATGAAAAAATGAAAACAATATATACTTGTGCACAAATGGCCTTTGGCCGAAATTCACAAACATATATCAAGATTTTTCATTTCAATTTCATTTCAAAATTATGTTATCAACTTGCATAAATATCTTAATACAACTTTATTAGAAATTTATTTAAGTCAACAAAAGCAACTAACATCATTTACTTTAAATATCCTAATGTAAGATATTTATATTTTAATTAATTTAATCATTTAACAATTAAATAATCAATTAATTAATCAAATACAAATATATTAAATATATGTATAATATTTACATTAAATATTAAAAACATATATTCATTTAGGTTATAAGTCAAATAACTCATTTTGACTATTAATTAATGTGTATTTAAATTAATCAAGTATTAAATGTAAATACACAATAATTAGGCAAATGACTATCTAGTCCTTTTAGCACGTATCTTGCGTTTAATCTTTAAACGACTTTATAAATAATCAATATTATTTATTAATGTTGCTCTAGTGCTCTACGAGTATGTTTCATTATTGAGACTCTCTAGATTCAGGTAAATCCTTCACGAAATCTAATTTCGTGTCCATAATCTATCCACCCGTAGATTATGACGATCACGGATAATCTCGCTGAACCATACAGGTCGAGGTCATGGCAAATGTATAATTCCTCCGTCACAGGTATCCGGATAAATCCCAGAGATATAGATGTAAACGTCAAATCTCTATCGGGATTATCCAGTCGACTATTCTATTAGCAATCTCTAAAAGAATGTTTAGAACTAACTTCCAAACTTTACCATGGGCCCATGGTTTTATCTGATTGCTAATCATATGGACTACATATGCTCTGATACACAGAACTGACGGATCCTATCTTGATACACATAGGATACCCTGAGGATCTATCTACACCCACGAACAGGCGTAGGTCTGATCTAAATAGATCGGTGACGTGACTGCCGTCTAAGTGTAGAAGATGTCTCATGTGCCCACAATGACATCTCAAGTCTAAGAATCACAAGTGCTACTCAACCCAAGAAGATTCTTATTGACGCTGGTGTACCATCTATTAAGAATCTTCGGTGAGTCGTTCAGTGTTTATCCGCTATAAACACCTACACGTCTATACTAGTCTCCAAGACTTATGGTTCATTGAGAAACCATTGGAATCATATATTCCAGTATACGACATGTACCGGTCTCAACGGGTTTACTATACTGACCAAGTAGTGTAAACCTTGACCAGGAACTGTCTGAGAATGACAACGTCATGATACTTCTCAATGTCCGTTGCGACGCTTTTGCAACTGTATCATGACTAATCATTCTAGGGTCATTACGTCTTTACCATATAGAAAGATAGATTATATTATAGAAAATGCATATATTATTCATAATAATAATGTTTTACAGAAGTATTTAACAGAAATACAACCGGGAATTGGCGCTCTGAGCACCAACCCCAACATTACATCGATCGGCTTTTGTGACGCGAGGGACAACAAAAACTTTTTAAGCCCTTTGAGGTGCTCTCGGCTTTGGCAGTTTTTTGTCCGCCATGAATTCGGTCATCACCTCCATCAAGCTCCAAGCTTTGTGTTGTGATTCTATGCTCACGGGTGCGGTTCCCTATCACCTTCGCAAGACTCCGGAAGTGTGCTAACACTCGGTAATTTTTGCCGCAAAAATCACCTTCTTTTCTCCTTGCCATTCTCGGCTCTGACAGTGAAAATAGAGGAAAAATCAGCCCCTTGGGCGTGTGGAGAAGAAGAAAAAAAAACAGTGTGTTAGTTGTTATAAAAATTGTATTAGTTAATTGTTTTCCAAAAATAAATAAACATATACCATTTTTCCTTTTCCAAACAGTCAAAGCATTAAAGCTTTGCCAACTACCACCATCAATCACAATGACAAGTTGTCACATCACTCAAAGTGACTAGACATCACATCAATTGATTGACTAGTGATTTGACGCTTGATATGACTTGTAGGCCGCACTTTAATTCGCAATGCGAGTGCGCCAGCAAACACTCTCGGGCTCAGGTTCGCTAATTCCAAATTAACGAATTTTCTGTTGCGACAAAATTAAATTGAATTTATTTAAATGACTTTGCCTAGCAAAATTACTATTCACGTCGCTAACGAATTAATTCTAAATTAACTCGTTCGCCCGAATTAAAATCTAATTTCAATTCCGCGTCGAAATCCAATTTCGTATAATATATCGAATATATTATTTTATCGATTAATTACAAATTAATCGTTCTCTCTCTTTAAATGATATTTTATCCCAGATAAAATATCTCCGTAATTAATCCCAGATTAATTTTCTCTCTCATCTAATTAATCCCAGATTAATAAAGTGCGAGTCATACGTCATCGGCGAATCTTCAGGAAGCGACCCATGAGATCCCCAGATATGTTGGCAGTAAATCTGGTCGTCGGACTATCAGAACACGTATGTACCTAGTACTGCGTTTGTACCGATTTACAAGACAAGGTTGCCTTCTAGCAAAGCGCCATGCCTACCCAATTCTCCAGAAATATCCTTACAGGAATATATGATCTATATCAGTCGTAGTATACGTAGTATTGTGTATCTCGATCCAGTATCGGATGTAACGTGCAAGGTCTGGGACTGGAAATATGTCTGCCCCGTACGAAGCACATATCAGATCCCTGGTAACTAGTCTCTATAATCGGATAAACATGACCTAGTCATAATATCCCGATAGCTGCAGCATATAAGAGAACGAGTTACGTATCCTACGTGATCATAATCTCCACTATGACTGGAGTGATACTTCCATCTCGACATCACACCCAATACACTACGATTCTCAATATACCCAGAAGAAGCGTACACAGAACCTATTAAAGCCCTGGACGACCAAAACCAAAGTACATTGATTGTCGCAAGTATTAGCGGTGCAAGTCTCAGGTTAAGACCAAATACACCTACCCTGATTTCGGACTTCCATAGACACATAGTCATACTACCAATGGAATTCCGAGGGGTCTATCCAGAGCAAAGTTGTTTCCTGTACCATCGGTAAAACACAACCTTCTACTACACTTGCATGAGTATCCTATACCCAAATATATGAGAACTATGCCGTTATGCCCTCACAACGCGCACAAGTGTAATACTAACTTTTTCGCATTATCGATGTCCAATCTCGATAATACTCTGACTAGGGATATTTAATGATTAAACCTTCATGGATTGATACTGTCTCATATCATCTCAATCCAGGAACTAATCATATGGACCTTTCATCATTTATACATCTTGGTGATCTAATCACAAATGATAAAAGAGCAATTTCCTTTGTCACATAGTTAATTTGTACAACAACACCATGATCTGTACAAATAGTGACGTTATGGTTCATAATTGTCCATCAATCTCCCACTTGGCCTATAGCCAGTCACTCGAGTGTCCTACACCCAAACTATGTACGGTTCACTCAAATTACTGAGAAAAGAATTTCGTCAGCGGATTTTCATGATTATCATCTGATGCGATTTATACGATCATCACATCGCCACGATGTATGATCCGAATGGATCTGGATCATTGATGAGACCATTCATTCTTTAGCCTGCGTTGTAGCCTAGCTCAGCTGCTAACAGAACTATATCTAATCTAATTAGATTATTATCAATCTAGAAGGCTTCTATTGCTGCCTCAGCTGCATCAATAACCCGCTTTTGTTGTTTATTCGGTAACAGTATCTTGCTTGGAAGATTTCCAGCTCACTGTTCCGTTATTCAAACTTTATAGTACCTTTTGCGATTTATAGTCGTCTATCGGTTTGGAAACTTGCAGCAGTGAACCCAGTCACTTCAAGTTCTCATTCTCCATAGTATAAGACAACATCCTTAGTTCCTCTAAGATACTAAAGGATTTTATTAACATCAATCCAGTGACTATCACTCGGGTTGGCCTGATTGTGTCTCTGTATGCTCAAAGCGTATGAGACACCAGGTCGCGTACATTTATGTTAATGTACAAATTCTCAGAGAGTATCAACAACTTTAGATCTATCCCAGTAGATCTTTATTCCTAGAATAAAGGTTGTTTCTCCCAAGAATTCTACAAAGAATTTTTCATGAAAGCCAAGCTTTCACCGATTGTATGATGGGAATATCATTTCCAAGAAATGATATATCATCATTTATTTAGGACATTCACTGTCAGTGCGCTCCCACTAACCATCTTATATACACAAGAATCATTTTCGTTTTGAATCAAATCATATACCATTATGATTACATCAAAACGATAGTTCCAAGAACGCAATGCTTACTTCAATCCATCCATGGATCGAATAACCTCCAAACCTTGTTTGCTAGTTATGGTACGACAAAACCATCAGGATTTTATAAACATCCTCCAAAAGGTTTCCTTTAAGGAAAGCGGTTTTGGCATTTAGCTGCCATATTTCATAAATGAAACATGCAGCATCAGCAAGCATTATCCAAATGGATTTACCATGGCAACATGTAAAAGGTTTCGTCGTAATCGACACAATGTTGATAACGATACCTTTTCGCTACAAGCCTAGCTTAGTACGTTGGTATATTGCCTTCCATGTATGTCTTCCTTGAAGACTTATATAGTACCAATAGGCACAATGCCTTGCGGTACATCAACTAGTATCCAAACTTAGTTGATATACATGGAATCCATTTCAGATATCATGGCACATTGCCATATTATGGAGTCGATACCTTGTATCACTTCCTCATACGTAGTCAGTTCGTATTCCTCAATAAGATTGATATCTTTATGAGGTGAGATCAGAAACCCATACCCCAGGTTGTTTCTGACTCTCTCTGACTTACGTGGTTCTTGTGTATTCGAAGATTACTGGTATAGTTACATTGTTGGTTACTATAATTAGTCCCAATGAAAGATTAAGCATATGAAATACAACAAAATGAATATATATAATAAACTTGAAGCATGGCGGAATCATACTTACAAAGCTTTTGTGATGAAAAGATGAACAAAGGTTGAAGCTCCAAGATCCTTGAAGTTTCGGCCAAGAGGAGAAAAGAGTTGAAAGCTCCAAGCTTTGTGTATTCCAAGCTCCAAGGTGGTTTCCCTATCACCTCCTTTGATTCCTTGCTTGTGCTAGCAAAAATGGAGAATGAGAAAACAATTTTCTGCCTTGTATGTGCAGCTCACGGCGTGAGCAAGAGAGAAAGAAGAGGAGAGTGTTTCACTTTTAATTTTGTTCCCTTTGCATGCCAAAAACCGTGAGAGACAAAGGAAATGAAAAGTGATATGATATCTAATACCAAAAGAATTTTTTAATGCAAAAAATCCTTCAAAACCGTGCATGGCTTTCCCTCCAAAATGAAATCCATCATTTGCCATCATTACCACACTTTGAGATTAGAGACAATGTATCATCCCTCAAAGGTGACTAGATACATCCACCATCTATTCGTATTAAGTAATGAGATATCGCGATGTGATTTGCGGATATCACTCGATTCAAAATACGAATGTGTCCGTAAACACTTTCGGGCTCGGTTTCGTTAATTCCGATTTAACGAATTTCCGTCGCGACGTGAGTTAAATAATTACGCCTTGCGAAATTACTATTCAGTTCGCTAATGAATTAATTCTAAATTAATTCGTTCGCCCGAATTAAAATCCGATTTTAATTCCGCGTCGAAATCTAATTTCGTTTAATAATATATCGAATATATTATTTTATCGATTAATTCCAAATTAATCGATCTCTCTCTCTCTCCTAATAAGGCATTTTATCCAAGATAAAGTTTCTCCGTTATTAATCCAAGATTAATAAAGTTCGAATCAAACATCATAGGTGAATCTTCAGGAAGCGACCCAAGAGATCTCCGGATATGTTGGCAGTAAATACGGTCGTTGGATAATCCAAACACGTACGTACCTCGTACTACGTTTTTACCGATTTACAAGACAAGGTTGGCTTCTAGCAAAGCGCCATGCCTACCCAATTCTCCAGAAATATTCTTACTGGAATATTAGATCTATATCAAGCGTAGTATACCGTAGTATTGCGTACATCGATCCAGTATCGGACGATCACATGTTAGGCCTGGGGCTGGAAATGTGTCTGCCTCGTACGAAACATATATCGGACATCAAGCAACTAGTCTCTTTAAATCGGGCAATACTGACCTAGTCATATTGTCCCGACGGTTGCAACCTTTTATAGAGCACTAGTTCTGTATCCTGCGTGATCAACAACTCCATATGTCTGAAGTGACACTTCCATCTTAACATCACACCCAGTGCACTACGATTCCTGATAAACCCAGAAGAGGCGAACACAGAACCAGTTAAGGTCCCCCAACCATCAAAACCAAAGTTTACCTATTGTCGCAAGTACTAGCGATGCAAGTCTCAGGTTAAGACCATATACACCTACCCTGATGCGGCCTCCTATAGACACGCAGACATACTACCAATGGGATTTCGCGGGGTCTATCCAGAGCGAAGCTGTTTTCCGTACCATCGGTAAAACACAACCTCGTATCGCACTTGCATAAGTATCCTATACTTAAATATATGAGAACTATGCCGTTGTGCCCTCACAACATGCACAAGTGCAATACTAGTCTATTCCGCATTATCGATGTCCGATCTCGATAATACTCCGACTAGGGATATTTAATGATTTAAACCTTTATGTATTGATACTGTCTCATATCATCTCAATACGGAATTAATCATATGGACTTTCGCCATTTATATATCAAAGTAAATAAATTACAAAACGGCAAAAGGCAATTTCATTATCACATAGTTAATTTTGTACAATAATACAATATCATTTACAAAACAGTGACGCTATGGGTCATAACGTCTAACATACATCCTTGATGAACTATATATGTTCCAATAGGAATCGGTGCCCGAAATGGTATTACTCCGATTTACATCGATTTTGACTTTCTTCCCACTTACCACTGCATATAGGTATTCCTCTTAGGAAAATCGCATGGCGAGCAACAATTACATTGTTCTCTAGTGAGTTGTATAAGTACTATACTTTTGGTTTCCCTAGGATAACCTGCAACTTAGGCACTTATCTGATTTGGGTTTTAGTTTGGTATCATCCAAACTTATGCCTAGCATACCCAAATCTTCAGGAATGAGAAACCCGGTTTCTTTCCTGTTCATATCTAATATTAAGTCTGTCAAACAGATCTTTATGGAACCTTATTCAAAATAAATTAAGCACTGTTCCCAAATCTTCAGGAATGAGAAACCCGGTTTCTTTCATGTTCATATCTAATATGAAGTCTGTCAAATAGATCTTCATGGAACCTTATTCAAAATAAGTTATGCACTGTTAAATGCGTATCCGTTGAAGGAAATGGTAGCTCAGAGCGACTCATGATTAACCTTATCATGTCCAACAAAATTCGATTTATTCTTTCAGACACACTGTTCTGGGAGGAGTCCTTATTGAAAGAATACTATACTCATTCAAGTATAAGAGAAACTTATTGCTTAAGTATTTTCATCATGGTCTAACCGTGATGGGTTAATACTTTAGCCGATCTGTTTATCTACTTCGTGTCGAAACTCTAAAAGTTTCTGATTTGTGTTTCAAAAGAAACACATAACCATAACGCGATACGACATCTGTAAAGGTCACGAAACATTCATATCCACCTCTAGCCTAGCTAGATATGGGCCCACCTACGTCACTATGAACAATGGCTAACAGATCGGTGGCATTTATACTTTTACCAAGTAAAAGGTGTTTTAGGCACTTTGCCCAATAAACTAGATTCGTAGACTTTATTTGAATAGAATCAAATTTGTCCTAGTATCCACTCTTCAAAAGTGTGTATATACGAGTCTTGTTTAATTGTGTCCCAGACAACAATGCCACATTTAAGTTTTAACTGATCAAATCAGTTTGAGCTATTTGTTTGTCATGTTATACGTTTGAGATTTATTTATATTAAAAATATAAATACTGTTATTCATATCTAATGTGTTTATCTCAATATCATCTTTATAAAATAAAACACTTTAGTGTTCTAGAATATAAAGGTGTACCCGCAACGGGTTAAACCCTGATATAGAGATAATGTATCTAGTCAAACTAGTTACATTTTAACAGTTTACTAATTTAAGTACACACCCGAAGGGTAGTTCCTAAACTTAGGTATCTACGGTTAAAACAGCGACTCACGTCCCGTTTCCTATTCGTAGATTAATCTCAACTGAAGTCAGTATCCTGCTTACAACAGATTCTGTACATCAATACATATTTATGTACCACATCCAGTATCTAAAATCCAATTTTAATACTAGTAGCGAACATATTTATGACAAACATATTTGAAGTCAGAGCCTTGCCCGTCTTCAATTCCTTCATGTCTGCTTTGTCCAAACGGCAGTGACGCTTCCGCGATCCCATTTGCCACAATTTAGGCAGACATTTTGGGATATGTCCTTTGTCTTCCCAGAATATTATAATGATTTTGCCTTTGCCCTTTTCGGTACCCCAGAAGCCTTTGGCCAAGCCTTGGCCTTCTAGAATATCGAAGTAAGATGCGCCTTGCACTTCTTGCCTTGTTGTAAACTTTGGCTTTGTCTCCTTGAGAATAGTCATTAACTCTCCAAGAGTTTACTATTGCAATTTAGTACTTCTAAGATCTAAGAATAGATCTATGAAGATTCTTCAATTTCATTATCATACTTTAAGGATCTAATCCTTAGTTCTGATTAAGAAATTAAGGAGTCTATTTGGCAAGCATAACGGATTAAGCACTAAAGTTATCATCACATAAATCTTCCAAAGATTATGTTCTACTATTTTCTTAACTTCAGGCTTAGGCCTAAGATGTTATTTTATCAAATAAAATAACTTCTTAATTTTCAGGACTATCCTCATTCTTTATTCCAAATTTGAAAATTAAAGTCGTTTAAAACATTTTTCACCCAGGATTATGTTTTAAACACTAATATTTCAATTTTTCTTGATTCTAATAGTCCAACTATTTAATCAACGATTTTAGGTACTATTTATTATAATGATTACTATAGTCCAACTATAATTTAAAAGGTTAAATTCAATTATATTGATTACTATAATACAATTATAAAATCAACTATAATTCAATTTATTAATTCAAATTTATTGATTACTATAATATAATTATATAATCAACTATTAATTGAAATTGTTTGAATACAGTCCAATTGTTTAAAACAACAATTAAATATTAGTCCAACTAATATATTAATTTATTTGACGTAATATTTGATATGAGCGCGTGTGGCAAGTTACTAAATGAATATTGCAAATTTAATACTTGCCTCCCACTATTTTTCGGCGAGCCTCTAACCCTCTGTAGAGTACTCGGGAAACCTTGTTTCCTAGTGGGCTAGGATCCCGTTAAATAACACACAATCTTGACTTTGGCCAACAAATTGTATGATAATTAACTAGGTAGATCTCTAAGATCAATTGACTCTCATCCAATTCCTAGATCCAGTAGGTGGACATCCAAGTCCGAAACATATATCTTATATATGCCAATATATCCAATATATTGCCTAACCTTTTTTCTCTAAATCAACTAAGACTTGGCTTTGGCACAACAAACTTAGTGATCCCAGTTAAGTGGAACCCATTGACCATGGAAAGCTTCGTAATCAATGTCGATGGCCAAGAAGTGATCTTGACTTGGGCCAACAAATCACAACTTGGACAAGACACCGATATGGAACAAAGCCTTCATGATTCAAACACATACTCGACGGACAAAGGTCTTGACTTTCGGCAACAAACCAATACCAGTATTGGATCTTGAGTAAGAATCACTCAATGGAAGGAAAAACGCTTAATATTTTGTGAGGGTTTTTCACGTGCAAATTGGCAACCAATTTATTATCTTTGTTAAGGTCTCATCATCATACACCCTTAAACATGCATTCTAAACACATAATAAGGCACATATAAATAAATAATAATGATATGCAGATGGATACTTAACACATTGTTCCTAGAACAAATCTCTCTTTTTTCTCTCTCCCGCTAGCACAAGTATTGCTTCTACTCGTTACATAACACTTCTAAAAAAACCTCATTTACATTGAGGGGAACAGGTGAGAAGAGAAATACAATGATAAATGAGGTAATAGGCTGGACACGCAAGTCCAATTAATAAATTCTAAATTTATTACAACAATTTCCAAAATTTCCATACCATCTAATATCCATCCGATATATATTATTCATGCATCGCAACCATGTATTCACACAAGCATGTTATCAATCAATCTAATCCAATTAATTAATCTGATAATTAATGACCGTCCAATGTTCAAACAACGATTTGAATTTGCTCGAGTCAAACTCATTTTGCGAATAAGTACTCAAAGTACGAATTCTTGAATTATATTAAACTACAAAATTAAATCCAATTCAATTTGCATTTAATACTAATTCGCTATTTAATTCCAAATTAAATAATACACTTTATTAACGAAGCTTAGTGACTTAGATTCTAAATCTAACCGTTACGGGTCTCAAAGCCCGATTAACATCCAATGTTAATTTAATTAAAGTCCAATGGGCTTTCAATTAATTTCATAAGGCATGGACTTTTGGTCAACATGGGTCAAGCCCAAATACCAAAGCCTATTTAAGGAATCACCCTTATTTGACAAGAAACCAATTTAGGCCCATTAGACCCAATTAAAGTTAAAGGTCCATTAGTCATAATTGGACTTTATGGATGTGGTTTTGGGCCCAATTGGATCCAACCAATTTAGCCTAAACCCATCTTGGTACAACCAAGCCTATTAAGCCCAATTACAACTTTACAAGCCCAATTTCCAAAATAGGCACAATTAATTAAATTACCAAATTCCAAATTTTATAACTTAATTAACTGAAGTGTATTGCCATAATTAATTACCCAAATCAATATTTCCAAAACATCAATTAGCCTAATTAATCATGCACATTAACATCAAAACATGTCCAACACATTTTAATCAAAAATCAAACCCATTTATACATGCTAAAGTCACGGCAATTTGGGGTTTTATATGTCCAATTCGAATTCAATCCAATTAATTCTCAAATCAACAATTCCTAATTGATTTCAACACATCCAATGAATCAAAAATCAAAAATCACCATGACCATTAGGGTTCATCATTCTCGGCCAAGCCTCAAATATTGGGGAAAATTTGTCCAATTCAAATTTCATCAAATTGACAATGCATAACACCATGTTATCAATATTTAAGCATACTCAAATATCCAATTTCACTCAAACATGCTCAAATCAATTTTGCCCAATTTTAACCCTAAATTCAGGTTTCATGCTTTAACTCGCTCTGATACCATTGTTGGGTTTTTACGGTCCCAATGATCGATTAAAGCAATGAAACATACATGTGAATACTCGAAGAAGTTGCGGAATAATTACATCGATCGGCTTTTACGAAGCGAGGGACAACAAAAACTTTTTAAGCCCTTTGAGGTGCTATCGGCTTTAGCAGTTTTTTATCCTCCATGAACTCGGTCATCACCCCCATCAAGCTCCAAGCTTTATGTTGTGATTCCATGCTCACAGGTACGGTTCCCTATAACCTTCGCAAGACTCCAGAAGTGTGCTAGCACTCGGTAATTTTTTCCGTAAAAATCACATTCTTTTCTCCTTGCCATTCTCGGCTTTGACAGTGAAAATGGAGGAAAAATCAGCCCCTTGGGCGTGTGGAGAAGAAGAAAAAAAAGAGAGTGTGTTGGTTGTTACAAAAATTGTATTAGTTAATTGTTTTCCAAAAACAAATAAACATATACCATTTTTCCTTTTCCAAAAAGTCAAAGCATTAAAGCTTTGCCAACTACCACCATCAATCACAATGACAAGTTGTCACATCACTCTAAGTGATTTGACGCTTGATGTGATTTGTGGGCCGCACTTTAATTCGCAATGCGAGTGCGCCCGCAAACACTTTCGGGCTTAAGTTTGCTAATTCCAAATTAATGAATTTTCCGTTGCGATGAAATTAAATCTAATTTAATTAAATGACTTTGCCTAGCAAAATTACTATTCACGTCGCCAACGAATTAATTCTAAATTAACTCGTTCGCCGGAATTAAAATATAATTTCAATTCCGCGTCGAAATGCAATTTCGTATAATATATCGAATATATTATTTTATCGATTAATTCCAAATTAATCGTTCTCTCTCATTAAATGATATTTTATCCCAGATAAAATATCTCCGTAATTAATCCCAGATTAATTTTCTCACTCATCTAATTAATCCCAGATTAATAAAGTGCGAGTCATACGTCATCGGTGAATCTTCGGGAAGCGACCTATGAGATCCCCTGATATGTTGGTAGTAAATCCGGTCGTCGGACTATCCAAACATGTATGTACCTAGTACTACATTTGTACCGATTTACAAGACAAGTTTGGCTTCTAGCAAAGCGCCATGCCTACCCAATTCTCCAGAAATATCCTTACAGGAATATATGATCTATATCAGTCGTAGTATACGTAGTATTGCGTATCTCGATCCAGTATCAGATGTCACGTGCAAGGCCTGGGGCTGGAAATATGTCTGCCTCGTACGAAGCACATATCGGATCTCTGGTAACTATTCTCTATAATCGGATAAACATGACCTAGTCATAATATCCCGATAGCTGCAGCATATAAGAGAACGAGTTACGTATCCTACGTGATCATCATCTCCACTATGACTGGAGTGATACTTCCATCTCGACATCACACCCAATACACTACGATTCCCAATATACCCAGAAGAGGCGTACACGGAACCTGTTAAAGCCCTGGATGACCAAAACCAAAGTACATTGATTGTCGCAAGTATTAGCGGCGCAAGTCTCAGGTTAAGACCAAATACACCTACCCTGATTTTGGACTTCCATAGACACATAGTCATACTACCAATGGAATTTCGAGGGGTCTATCCAGAGCGAAGCTGTTTTCCGTACCATCGGTAAAACACAACCTTCTACTACACTTGCATGAGTATCATATACCCAAATATATGAGAACTATGTGTTATGCCCTCACAACGCGCACAAGTGTAATACTAGTCTTTTTCGCATTATCGATGTCCAATCTCGATAAACTCTGACTATGGATATTTATGATTAAACCTTCATGGATTGATACTGTCTCATATCATCTCAATCCAGAAACTAATCATATAGACCTTTCATCATTTATACATCTTGGTGATCTAATCACAAATGATAAAAGAGCATTTTCCTTTGTCACATAGTTAATTTATACAACAACACCATGATCTGTACAAATAGTGACGCTATGGGTCATAACTGTCCAACATAAAGTTCAGAGCGTACGAGTCCCAAAAAGCATTGAAGAGCTTTAAAAAGATCTTAATTATTGCAGAGATCTGCAAGAGTAAGAAGTGGACTTGATGATGAATGGCTACCTCAAGGAATACATTGATAATGAGGCCACGAGGGTAAGACAATGAATGAAGTAGAGGCCTATGTTCACCATAGCCGAATGAGGAACGTTGGCTGAGGATTCAAACCAGGCAAGAAAGAATTATTGTTTGATCAATAACACTGAGGAAACGACTACCCAGAGAGCCCCGAGGATTCATAAAACTAGGTCGGTGATAATAATATTTATTGAGTAGGATGCTCAAGGTGTGAGTTACCCTCACGATGATGCGCTGATAATCAAGGCCATCATTGGTGAGTTAGAGGTAGACAAGATATTGGTGGACCTTGGGAGTACAGTTGATTTCATAACCAAAGAGGCCTTGAATGAGCTAAGAGTGGAGTTCACCACTTTGATTAAAGACGTAAATCCACTGTACGGGTTCGAGGGATCTACTGTCGTCCTACTTGGTTGGGTATAACTGACAATGACTATTAGAATGAGCCTCCATACTCATATAATCATGATGAAGATCATCGTGGTAGATTATTTAAGTAGCTACCATGTGATTTTTGGAAGACCCTTCATGATGAAATCAAGGGCTACTATGTCGAGCTACCACTTGAAATTGAAATTCTCGACCAGGGATGGGATCAGGTTGGTATACGGTAGTAAGAAGGTTGATCGGTGGTAAACACACACGTAACACAAGCATACGTATCACTCAAGTAATATAAAATGTATCAATCCCATGAGGACTTAATACCTAAGCTATTAATATTTTGAAGTTAAATTTCTACAAGTATGTAAAAATTGATTATTGTTGTTTGGATGGTGATTTTTATCTAAATAATTAATAAACAAAACAAATGAAGATTTTAGTTTTAAACAATAATATGAAAATATCCAGGGTTGTGAATCCTACCAATATCGTTCTAAAGATGAGTTGATTATCTTATGCTTATGTAATATATCAGTTTATTAACCTGGAACACGAAGATATGCAAAAGCCTCTGTCAATGGTCAGATGCAAACACCCAAAGTAACCCAATTAAATATATGTCTATGTTAACCAAGTTACCCGAATTCATAAGGTTCAAGTTCCAATTATGGCTACCCCTGCCCAACAAGTATATGTCTATCTGGAAAGGAAATCTCTAAGGTGGATGTGAGATCGTGAGCTATTGAGTCTAAGGCTGAAACCTAAAATCTCTTTGTCAAATTCATTTTAAGTTTACCAAATCAATCTATTAGTGGCTAGTTAATAAGAAGCATTAAGATTAAGACTCAATAAATAAACCTATACATCAACAAGACATAAAATAACCAACTTACAAACCTATGATAGGGAATTCATCACAACCCTATATAATGTATTTAATTACGACACATATTTAGGACTACTAAAGACATAAATAAATAAAACATCATGCAACTATTTGAAAATTAAAAGGTAAAATTTACAATAATGAAATAAAATGTTGGGGTTTGGGGATCAACTTTTATTATTTCAAATATAGAAATCTCCCATATTATAATATATAAATTTACGTTATATTTACCAACCGACCATAAAGGCGGTATCCTGATTAAGTTAGAATTTAATTAATTCCAACCGACCATAAATGCGGTATCCAATTAAGGCAGGTTAAAATTAATTTAATTAAGTCCAACCGACCATAAAGGCGGTATCCCATTAAGTGAGGTTTTAAGATATTTTATATATTATAAAAATAAAGGAGATTAATCTAAATTTTTATAATAAAAGTTTCACATTCACCCCAGCAGAAAGAAATTACCTACTCATTCTTTTATGATAAACAAAGAAAGATTATTACTTAAAATAAAAATTAAATACAAGAAAACTGAAATTAAACAAACAAGATACTCTTTTCTTAGTATTATTAATGAAATTTCCCAGAAGAAAGTATGAAGAATTCAAATGAAATCAGCCTTTATTTATAGGCTCCAAAAATAGGTCGCGTCGCGACGCGTGCCCTATAGTAGATAGTGGCTGTCGAAATATAACATTATTGGCTCAGTTTCGCGAAGCGTGAAGGTTTACGTCACAACGCTGACGTCATGATGTGCAAGTGATAACGTGTGTATGCAAGTGATAATATGATGATGACACACATGATGACGCGTGGTGATGGCAGCTGAGTAATTGAGGCACATCGTGAGGCAAAAGTGGTTGCGCGTCGCGAAGCGTGAACAATGAATTTTCCATTTTTCCCTTTTCATCCGTTTTTCACCATTTTGGCCCCAATTTGATTCCATTGAGTCCTGAAATCTTATTTATCTGCAAAATAACACAAAACACATCAAAATATTCACAAAACTCGAGAAATTATACAAAATATTAAGTAAAAGAGGCGGTAAATATTGATATATTTTTCGTTTATCACACCCCAAACCTAACATTTGCTAGTCCTCGAGCAAACAAACAAAATAAAATGTAATAAACAACTTAAAAGTAAAATTCAACTAAGCCACTTTCGTAGGGATCACAGTTGCATTTAGCGTATGCAATAAGCCTTTAACCCCTAAGTGTCCCTATTTGACGAGTTATAGTCTCGTGAGGGCTTACAGCGATGATACCCACAAACGTCAATCAAATGTACAATCAAACACACAAAATAAGTTAGTGACTAAACAAGTGAAAATCTTATCCAAGTAATTGTTGTTGTTTTCTTTCTTTTTAAATTCCCAAATAAGTAATTCTCTGATTATTTTTTACCAATTCTCCATATACACAACCAATTGTTGGACAGTTATGACCCATAGCGTCACTATTGTACAGATCATGTGTTGTTGTACAAACTAACTATGTGACAAAAGAGATTACTCTCTTATCATTTGTGATTAGATCACCAAGATGTATAAATGATATGAGGTCTTATGATTAGTTCCTGGATTGAAATGATATGAGACAGTATCAGTCCATGAAGGATTAATCATTAAATATCCCTAGTCAGATTATTATCAAGATTGGACATCGATAATGCGCAAAAGACTAGTATTACACTTGTGCGCGTTGTGAGGGCATAACTGCATAGTTCTCATATATTTGGGTATAGGATACTCATGCAAGTGTAATAGGAGGTTGCATTTTACCAATGGTACAGAAAACAGCTCCGCTCTGGATAGACCCCTCGCAATTCCATTGGTAGTATGACTATGTGTCTATGGAAGTCCGAAATCAGGGTAGGTGTATTTGGTCTTAACCTGAGACTTGCACCGCTAATACTTGCGACAATCAATATGCTTTGGTTTTAGGTCGTCCAGGCTTTAACAGGTTCTGTGTATGCCTTTGCTGTGTATATTGAGAATCGTAGTATTGGGTGTGATGTCAAGATAGAAGTATCACTCCAGTCATAGTGGAGATGATGGTCACGTAGGATACGTAACTGGTTCTCTTATGTACTACAGTCAACGGGATAATATGACTAGGTCATGATTATCCGATTATAGAGACTAGTTACCAGAGATCCGATATGTGCTTCGTACGGGGCAGACACAGTTCCAGCCTCAGGCTTACACGTGACATCCGATACTGGATCGAGATACGCAATACTACGTATACTACACCTGATATAGATCACATATTCCTGTAAGGATATTTCTGGAGAATTGGGTAGGTGTGGCGCTTTGCTAGAAGCCAACCTTGTCTTGTAAATCGGTATAAACGTAGTACTAGGTACTTACGTGTTCGGATAGTCCGACGACCGGATTTACTGCCAACATATCCGGGGATCTCATGGGTCGCTTCCCGAAGATTCACCGATGACGTATGCTCGCACTTTAATTAATCTGGGATTAATTAGATGAGAGAGAAAATTAATCTGGGATTAATTACGGAGATATTTTATCTGGGATAAAATATCAATTAAAGAGAGAAAACGATTAATTTGGAATTAACCGATAAAATAATATATTTGATATATTATACGAAATTGGATTTCGACGCGGAATTGAAATTAGATTTTAATTCGGGCGAACGAGTTAATTTAGAATTAATTCGTTAGCAACGTGAATAGTGATTTTGCTAGGCATAATTATTTTATTACGTCGCAACGGAAAATTCGTTAATTTGGAATTAACGAACCCGAGCCCGAGAGTGTTTGCGAGCATACTCTCATTTCGAATTCAAGTGCAGCCCGCAAGTCACATCAAGCGTCAAATCGCTAGTCACATAAAGCGTCAAATCATAAGTCACTTTGAGTGATGTGACAACTTGTCACTTGATTGATTGAGTGATGTGAATAGTTGATGTGGTGGTTGAAGGCATTTATGGCTTGAATTTTCGGGAAAAGAAAATTGGTATATGTTTATTTATTTTTTGAAAAACAAATAACTAATACAATTTTGTAACACACCACACATCTCTCTCTTCCTCCCTCCTCCCTCCTATCTTCCTCACGCCCTTTGGGCATTTCTTCCTCTTCTTTCACTGCACTTTTCTGTGAGTTGAAGGAAACAATAAGGGATTTTTGTTGCAAAAATTCCTAAGTGCTAGCACACCATTTGAGTCTTGAGAAGGTGATAGGGAAACCTACCCGTGAGCTTGGAATCACAACCCGAAAGCTTGGAGCTTGGAAGATGATCCATGGCAGAATTTTGAAGAGCCAAACTAGCCCACTTCCGAGCACTCTATGATGGATCTTAAAGATTTTTGTTCTTTGTCGCATCGCTCAACCGCTCGATGCAAGTATTCCGCAACTTCCTCGTGTATTCACATGTTTATTTCTATGCTTTAATCGATCCTCAGGACTTAGAGATTTCCCATCACCAATAAGGTATTAATCAAATCATTGTGCCCACAATATTCATAAGTGTAGTTGAAAAAAGAGTAATATTTTTGTCATAAAGTTATATCAGAAATCACACCTCTTTTTTTGGCATTGGAAATTTTTTTTTATAACATCTTCAATCCTTGTAGCGAGCTTAGGGCCAGTGACTCCCAAACCAGTTGGCTTTTGGGCACTAGGTGTTAAAACACCCCTACGGACTTAATTACTCAGATTTCATATGTTAAAAGTTCTATCGTTTGACACGAACAATCACTGCTTACTAAGGCAAGACGTCCGGTTACTAAGTAGAAACTTTATTATTATTAACTCAGGCTTTTATCGTTTGAAGCGAACAATCACTGCTTACTGAGGCAAGACGTCCGGTTACTAAATAAAAGCATGGTTAATTATTTATATACAAATATATTTTTTTTTCTTTTTTTTTATTCCATCGCTTTCAGATGCTTCTTCAAAAAACTATAGCACTGAATATTACAAACTTTTCACTTACAACCCATGTCCGTATGTTACCATGCATGTTGATAATACCTGTCAAATGAGCATATGAAGTTTAAATTTAAGTCCCTATTTATGGAGAATTCAAGAATTTTAAATAATTCAAAATGAAATAAACAAAAATTACTTGTTACGAATTAGGCTGATGAGATATGTTTCAGAAGTGGAAATTCCTTACATAGCTATCTCAAACAGAATTCCACCTGGTTAGACAAGTTTATTTTGGAAAAGATATGGTCAATTTATGGTTCAAAGGCTAAGAGTTGGTCAATTAAATTATTGGCTGTTCTGGCAGTGAAAATGATATCTTTTACGGGTTTTGAAAGGAACCCATTTCTCCGGGTATCTTCAAGAAACACATAAAAAAGTCAAAAAATCCATCAACGTTAAACAATCTAATTGGTTTCTGGTGTATGCTCAAGTTCGCCCAAGATAGCACTATAAAAATTTTCTCCATCGTGCCCAAACCACCTGGCAAAGTAATAAAAGCATCAGCACGGTTAATCATTTCAACAAGTTGTTCGGAAATATCTGGCACGATGCATTCCTCTCCGTTTGATTGTCCGATAATATTTGCGTCCACCAAAGGTTTTGGGAAGATTCCCAAAACTTGACTACCTCATTCCTATACGGCCCTTGAAACATACCCCATTAGTCCAAGATTGCCATCGCCATATACTAAGTACATAGATCCTCATTCCTGTACCGCAAAAACACAAATGTTAATGACTCGTCTTCTTGAAGTTGCTTCCATTTTTTTTTAAATATTACTTTCTCAAATCTGGATGTCTAGAAGAGAGCAATGATGAGTTGGATTTATAGATCCTGAAAATGGGTGAGTAATAATAACACTAGTACCTATCAAATGACAATTATTAGCTAAACAATAAAATAAATAGTGAAAGTAAAAAATTATGGATCCCGTCAGCGAAAATAAAAGAAAATAACAAAACAAATCACAATTATTAGTTAAAGATTGAATTCGAATTGGACATTAAAAACCCCTAATTGCCGAGACATGTATAGCATGAAATGTGTTTGATTTTTGATCAATTGTGTAGGACACTAATTGATGATAATAAGCATAATTTATTAGGCTAATTGATATTTTGGAAATGTTAATTTGGGTAATTAATTATTCTATACACTTTGGTTAATTAAATATGAAATTTGGAATTTTTGTGATTTAATTAATTGGGCTAATTTTGGAAATTGGGCTTAAAAGTTGTTATTGGCTAATTGGGCTTGGTTGTACCAAGATTGGTTTAGGAAAATTGGTTGGATCCAATTGGGCCCAAAACCATTTCCATAAAGTCCAATTATGACTAATGGACCTTTAAATTTTTAATTGGGCCTATGGTCCTAAATTGATTTCTAGGCTTATGAGGTTATTCCTTGATTGGGCTTTGGTTATTGGGTTTGACCCAAATTGACCAAAAGTCCACGCCTTAAAGAAATTAATTGAAATCCCATTGGACTTTAATTAAATTAACGTTGGACGTTAATCGGGCTTTGAGACCCGTAACGATTAAATTTGGAATTTAAGTCGCAAAAGTTCGTCAAATAAAGTGTAGTATTTAATTTGGAATTAAATAGCGAATTAGTATTAAATACATATTAAATTAGATTTAATGTTGTAGTTTAATTTAATTCAAGAATTTGTACTTTGAGTACTTATTTGAAAAACGAGTTTGACTCGCGCAAAATCAATTCGTTGTTTGAACATTGAATGGTCACTAATAATCAGATTAATTAATTGGATAGATTTATTGATAACATGCTTATTTGAATACATGGTTGCGATGCATGAATAATGTATATCAGATGGATATTAGATGGGTGGGGCAATTTTGGAAATTATTGTAATAAATTTAGAATTTATTAATTGGACCTGCATGTCCAGCCTATTAACTCATTTCTCTGTGTATTTCTCTTCTCACCTATTCCCCTCAATGTAAATGAGGTTTCTTTAGAAGTGTTATGTAACGGGTAGAAGCAATACTTGGGCTAGCGGGAGAGAGGAAAGAGAGAGATTTTTTCTAGGAATAATGTGTAATGTATCCATCCGCATATCATTATTATTTATTTATACGCGCCTTATTATGTGTTTAGAATGCATGTTTAAGGGTGTATGATGATGAGACCTTAACAAAGATAATAAATTGGTTGCCAATTTGCACACGAAAAACCCTCACAAAATATTAAATTTTTTTCCTTCCATTGAGTGATTCTTACTCAAGATCCAAGACTAGCATTGGTTTGTTGGCCAAAGTCAAGGCCTTTGTCCATCAAGGATGTGTTTGAATCATGAAGGCTTTGTTCCATATCAGTGTCTTGTCCAAGTTGTGATTTGTTGGCCAAAGTCAAGATCACTTCTTGTCCATCGACATTGATTATGAAGCTTTCCAATGTCAATGGGTCACGCTTAACTGGGATCAATAAGTTTGTTGTGCCAAAGCCAAGGCTTAGTTGATTCAGAGGAAAAATGTTAGGCAATATATTGGATATATTGGCATAAATAAGATATATGTTTCGGACTTGGATGTCCCCCTACTGGATCTAGGAATTGGATGGGATCCAATTGATCTTAGAGATCTACTTAGTTAATTATCATACAATTTGTTGGCAAAAGTCAAGATTGTGTGTTATTTAACAGGATCCTAGCCCACTAGGAAACACGGCTTCTCGAGTACTCAACAGAGGGTTAGAGGCGCGCCGAAAAATAATGGGAGGAAAGTATTAAATTTGCAATATTCGTTTAGTAAATTGTCATACGCGCTCATATCAAATATTACGTCAAATAAATTAATTTATTAGTTGGACTAATAATTAATGTTGTTTTAATAAAACAGTTGGACTGTATTCAAACTATTTCATTATAGTTGATTATATAATTGGATTATAGTAATCAATATATTTGAATTAACCATTTCAATTAACAGTTGATTATATAATTGGATTAAAGTAATCAATATAATTGAATTTAACCTATTAAAATATAGTTGATTAAATAGTTGGATTATAGTAATCATTATAATGAATAGTGCCTAAGATTATTGATTAAATAGTTGGACTATTAGAATCAAGATAAAATTGAAAGATTAGTGTTTAAAACATAATCCTGGGTGAAAATGTTTTTTAAACGACTTTAATTTTCAAATTGGTAATAAATTTCAGGATGGTCCTGGAAACTAATAAGTTACTTTATTTGATGAAATAACATATTAGGCCTAAGCCCGGAATTAAGCAAATAGTAGAGAATTCATTTGGAATATTCATGTGATGATAACTTTAGTGCTTAATCCATTAAACTTTTCGTTTAGACTCCTTAATTTCTTAATCAGAACTAAGGATTAGATCCTTAAAGTATGATAATGAAATTGAAGGATCTTCATAGATCTAATTTTAGATCTTTGAAGTACTAAAATTGCAATACAAAACTCTTGGAAAGTTAATGGCTAATCTCAAGGAGACAAAGCCAAAGTTTGCAATAAGGCAAGAAGCGCAAGGCGCATCTTATTTCGACATTCCGGAAGGCCAAGGCTTGGCTAAAGGCTTCTGGGGTGTGAAAGTGGGCAAATGCAAAGTCATTATAATCTTCTGGGAAGATAAATGACATATCCCAAAATGTCTGCTTTAATTGTAGCAAACAGGATCGCGGAAGCGTGACTGCCGTTTGGACAAAGCAGACATGAAGGAATTGAAGACGGGCAAGGCTCCGACTTCAAATATGTTTGTCATAAATATATTCACTACTAGTATTAAAATTGGATTTGAGATACTTATTGTGATACATCTATATGTACTGATGTGCAGAATCTGCTATGAGCAGGATACTGACTTCATTTGAGATTAATCTGTGAATCTGAAACTGGACGAAAGTCGCTGTTTTAACCGTAGAAACCTAAGTTTAGGAACTACCCTTCGGGTGTGTACTTAAATTAGGAAACTGTTATAATGTAACTAGTTTGACTAGAAACATTATCTCTATATCAGTGTCTAACCCGCTGCGGGTGTACCTTTATATTCTAGAACACTAATGTGTTTTATTTTATAAAGATGATATTGAGATAAACACATTAGATGTGAATAACAGAATTTATATTTTGAATATAAATAAATCTCAAACATATAACATGACAAACAAATAGCTCAAACTGATTTGATCAGAAGAAACTTTATTTTGGCATTGTTGTCTGGGACACAATTAAACAAGACTCGTATATCCACACTTTTAAAGAGTATATACTAGGACAAATTTGATTCCATTCAAATAATGTCTACGAATCTATTTTATTGGGCAAAGTGCCTAAAATACTATTTACTTGGTAAAAGTGTAACTGCCACCTATCTGTTAGCCCTAGTTCATAGTGAAGCAAGTGGGCCCATGTAGCTAGGCTAGAGATGGATATGAATATTTCGTGACATTTACGGATATAGGATCGCGTTATGGTTATGTGCTTCTTTTGAAAAACGAATCTGAAACTTTTAGAGTTTCGACGTGAAATAGACAAACAGATCGGCTAAAGTATAAAATCGTCACGGTCAGACCATGATGTAAATACTTAAGCAATAAGTTTCTCATATATTTGAAAGAGTATAGTATTCTTTCAATGAGGACTCCTCCCGGAACACGTCAGTTTTATGGTGTGTCCGAACGGAGAAACCGAATTTTGTTGGACATGATAAGGTTATTATGAGTCGCTCTGAGCTACCATTTCCTTCAACGGATACGCATAAACAGTGCATAACTTATTTTGAATAAGGTTCCATAAAAATCTGTTTGACAGACTTCATATTAGATATGAACAGGAAAGAAACCAGGTTTTCTCATTCCTTAAGATTTGGGTAAGCTAGGCATATGTTTGGATGATACCAAACTAGAACCCAAATCGGATAAGTGCCAAGTTATTGGTTATCCTAGGGAAACCAAAGTATAGTACTTATACAACTCACAAGAGAACAATGTAATTGTTGCTCTCCATGCGGTTTTCCTAAGAGGAATACCTATATGCAGTGGTAAGTGGGAGGATAGTAAAACTCGATGAAAATCAGAGTAATACTTTTCCAGACACCGATTCCTTAATGGAACACAAATAGTTCATCAAGGATGAAACTATATCAATAATCTTCAAATACACAAGAACCGCGTAAGTCGGAGAGAGTCAGAAAACAACCTAGGGTATGGGTTTCTGATATCACCTCATAAAGATGTCAATCTTATTGAGGAATACCAACTGACTACGTATAAGGAAGTGATACAAGGTATCGACTCCATATTATGGCAAAGTGTCATGAATTCGAAATGGAATTCATGTATACCAATTAAGTTTGGACACTAGTTGATGTACCGCAGGGCATTGTGCTTATTGGAACTATATCAGTCTTCAAGGAAGACATACGTGGAAGGCAACATACCAACGTACTAAGCTAGGCTTGTAGTGAAAAGGTATCATTATCAACATTGTGTCGATCACGACGAAACCTTTTACATGTTGCCTTGGTAAGTCCATTTGGATAATGCTTGCTGGTGTTGTATGTTTCATTCATGAAATATGTCAGCTGAATGGAAAATCGTTTTCCTTAAAAGGAAACCTTTTGGAGGATGTTTACAACATTCTGATAGTTTTGTCGTACCAAAACTAGCAAACAAGGTTTGCAGGTTATTCGATCCATGTATGGATTGAAGCAAGCATTGGGTTCTTGTAATTATCGTTTTGATGTAATCATAATGGTGTATGATTTAATTCAAAAACGAAAAATGATTCTTGTGAATATAAAGAGGTTAGTGGGAGCGCACTGATAATAAATGTCCTATAAATAATGATGATATGTCATTTCTTGGAAATGATATTTCTCATAATACAATCGGTGAAAGCTTGGCTTTCATTAAATTCTCCGTAGAATTCTTGGGAGAAACAACCTTTATTCTAGGAATAAAGATCTACTGGGATAGATTTAAAGTTGTTAACACTCTCCGAGAACCCGTACATTGAAATAAATATACGCGACCTGGTGCATCATACGCTTTGAGCATATGGATTCACAATCGGGCCAATCCAAGTGATAGTCATTGGATTGACGTTAAGAACATCCGTTAGTATCTTAGAGAACTAGGGATGCTGTCTTAGACTATGGAGAAGGAGAACTTGAAGTGACTGGTTTGACTACTGCAAGTTTCCTAACCGATAATAATGACTAAAAGTCGTAACAACGGTACTATAAAGTTTGAATAATGGAACAGTGAGCTGGAAATCTTCCAAGCAAGATACTGTAACCGAATAACAACAAAAGTGGATTATTGCTGCAGCTGAGGCAGCAATAGAAGCCTTCTGGATTGATAATAATCTAATTAGATTAGATATAGTTTTGTTAGCAGCTTAGCTAGGCTACAGCGCAGGCTAAAGAATTAATGGTCTCATCAACGATCCATATACATACTTCGACTATTTATCTGATTCGTTCGGATCATACATCGTGGCGATTTGATGATCGTATAAATCGCATCATATGATAATCATGCAAATCCGCTGACGAAAGTATTTTCTCAGTAATTTGAGCGAACCGTACATAGTTCGGGTGTGGGACACTCGAGTGACTGGCTATAGGCCAAGTGTGAGATTGTTGGACAGTTATGACCCATAGCGTCACTATTTGTACAGATCATGGTGTTGTTGTACAAATTAACTATGTGACAAAGGAGATTACTCTCTTATCATTTGTGATTAGATCACCAAGATGTATAAATGATAGGAGGTCCTTATGATTAGTTCCTGGATTGAGATGATATGAGACAGTATCAGTCCACGAAGGATTAATCATTAAATATCTCTAGTCAGAGAATTATCGAGATTGGACATCGATAATGCGCAAAAGACTAGTATTACACTTGTGCGCGTTGTGAGGGCATAACAACATAGTTCTCATATATTTGGGTATAAGATACTCATGCAAGTGTAATAGGAGGTTGTGTTTTACTGATGGTATGGAAAATAGCTTCGCTCTAGATCGACCCCTCGGAATTCCATTGGTAGTATGACTACGTGTCTATGGAAGTCCGAAATCAGGGTAGGTGTATTTGGTCTTAACTTGAGACTTGCACCGCTAATACTCCGGACAATCAATATGCCTTGGTTTTAGGTCGTCCAGGGCTTTAACAGGTTCTGTGTACGCCTCTGCTGGGTATATTGAGAATCGTAGTGTATTGGGTGTGATGTCGAGATGGAAGTATCACTCCAGTCATAGTGGAGATGATGATCACGTAGGATACATAACTCGTTCTCTTATATGCTGCAGCTATCGGGATATTATGACTAGGTCATGTTTATCCGATTATAGAGACTAGTTACCAGAGATCCGATATGTGCTTCGTACGAGGCAGACACATTTCCAGCCCCAGGCCTTGCACGTGACATCTGATACTGGATCGAGATATGCAATACTACGTATACTACGCCTGATATAGATCACATATTCATGTAAGGATATTTCTAGAGAATTGGGTAGGCATGGCGCTTTGCTAGAAGCCAACCTAGTCTTGTAAATCGGTATAAATGTAGTATTAGGTACTTACGTGATCGGATAGTCTGACGACCGACTTTACTGCCAACATATCCGGGGATCTCATTGGTCGCTTCCCGAAGATTCATCGATGACGTATGACTCGCACTTTAATTAATCTTGGATTAATCAGATGAGAGAGAAAATTAATATGGGATTAATTACGGAGATATTTTATCTAGGATAAAATATCAATTAAAGAGAGAAAACGATTAATTTGGAATTAATCGATAAAATAATATATATTTGATATATTATACAAAATTGGATTTCGACGCGGAATTGAAATTAGATTTTAATTTGGGCGAACGAGTTAATTTAGAATTAATTCGTTAGCGACGTGAATAGTGATTTTGCTAGGCATAATTATTTAATTACGTCACAACGGAAAATTCATTAATTTGGAATTTGCAAACGCGAGCCCTAGAGTGTTTGCGAGCGCACTCTAATTTCGAATTCAAGTGCGGCCCGCAAGTCACATCAAGCGTCAAATCACTAGTCACATCAAGCGTCAAATCATAAGTCACTTTGAGTGATGTGACAACTTGTCACTTGATTGATTGAGTAATGTGAATAGTTGATGTGGTGGTTGAAGGCATTTATGGCTTGACTTTTTGGAAAAAGAAAATTGGTATATGTTTATTTGTTTTTTTGAAAATAAATAACTAATACAATTTTGTAACACACCACACATCTCTCTCTTCTTCCCTCATCCCTTCTCTCCTCCTCACGCCCTTTGGGCATTTCTTCATCTTCTTTCACTGCACTTTTCCGTGAGTTGAAGGAAGCAATAAGGGATTTTTGTGGCAAAAATTCCTAAGTGCTAGCACACCAATTGAGTCTTGCGAAAGTGATAGGGAAATCTACCCGTGAGCTTGGAATCACAACCCGAAAGCTTGGAGCTTGGAAGATGATCCATGCCAGAATTTTGAAGAGCCAAAACAGGCCACTGCCGAGCACTCTATGAGGGATCTTAAAGATTTTTGTTCTTCGTCGCATCGCTCAACCGCTCGATGTAAGTATTCCGTAACTTCCTCGTGTATTCACATGTTTATTTCTATGCTTTAATCGATCCTCGGAACTTAGAGATTTCCCATCACCAATAAGGTATTAATCAAATCATTGTGCCCACAATATTCATAAGTGTAGTTGAAAAAAGAGTAATATTTTTGTCATAAAGTTATATCAGAAATCACACCTCTTTTTTTGGCATTGGAAATTTTTTCTTATAACATCTTCAATCCTTGTAGCGAGCTTAGGGCCAGTGACTCCCAAACCAGTTGGCTTTTGGGCACTAGGTGTTAAAACACCCCTACGGACTTAATTACTCAGATTTCATATGTTAAAAGTTCTATCGTTTGACACGAACAATCACTGCTTACTAAGGCAAGATGTCCGGTTACTAAGTAGAAACTTTATTATTATTAACTTAGGCTTTTATCGTTTGACGCGAACAATCACTGCTTACTGAGGCAAGACGTCCGGTTACTAAGTAAAAGCATGGTTAATTATTTATATACACATAATTTTTTTTCTTTTTTTCTTTTTTTTTTATTCCATCGCTTTCAGATGCTTCCTTCAATAAACTAGAGCACTGAATATTAAAAACTTTTCACTTACAACCCATGTCCGTATGTTACCATGCATGTTGATAATACCTGTCAAATGAGCATATGAAGTTTAAATTTAAGTCAATATTTTGGAGAATTCAAGAATTTTAAATAATTCAAAATGAAATAAACAAAAATAACTTGTTACGAATTAGGCTGAGATACGTTTCAAAAGTGGAAATTCCTTACACAGCTATCTCAAACACAATTCCACCTGGTTAGACAAGTTAGAAACATATATATATATTGAATTTATGTTTTGTTTGTTTTTATTTTTGACTAAAAAACAAGTAAAAACAACAGAACGAAAAATAAAAAAAATATACTTGTCAACTATTCCCACCCCCAAACCTAATTGAAACATTGTCCCCAATGTCTAAAAAGAAAAAGGAAAGTTTAGAAGACAGTACCTTGTTAGCGCAAAATTGTACATTTAAAAAGAAAACTAAAGGTTAAGATCCAAATTTATCTGACGCTTCTTACCGCGATCATTATCAGACCAGTTTATTTTGGAAAAGATATGGTCAATTTGTGTTTCAAAGGCTAAGAGTTGGTCAATTAAATTATGGGCTGTTCTGGCAGTGAAAATGATATCTTTTACGGGTTTTGAAAGGAACCCGTTTCTCCGGGTATCTTCAAGAAACACACAAAAAAGTCAAAAAATCCATCAACGTTAAACAATCTAATTGATTTCTGGTGTATGCTCTAGTTCACCCAAGATAGCACTATAAAAATTTTCTCCATCGTGCCCAAGCCACCTGGGAAAGTAATAAAAGCATCAGCACGATTAATCATTTCAATAAGTTGTTCGGACATATCTGGCACGATGCATTCCTCTCCGTTTGATTGTCCGATGAGATTTGCGTCTACCAATGGTTTTGGGAAGATTCCCAAAACTTGACTACCTCATTCCTGTACGGCCCTTGAAACGTACCCCATTAGTCCAAGATTGCCATCGCCATATACTAAGTACATAGATCCTCATTCCTATACCGCAAAAAACACAAATGTTAATGACTCGTCTTCTTGAAGTTGCTTCCATTTTTTTTTAAAATATTACTTTCTCAAATCTGGATGTCTAGAAGAGAGCAATGATGAGTTGGATTTATAGATCCTGAAAATGGGTGAGTAATAATAACACTAGTACCTATCAAATGACAATTATTAGCTAAACAGTAAAATAAATAGTGAAAGTCAAAAAGTATGGATCCCGTCAGCGAAAATAAAAGAAAATAACAAAACAAATCACAATTATTAGTTAAAGATTGAATTCCAATTGGACATTAAAAACCCCTAATTGCCATGACATGTATATCATGAAATGGGTTTGATTTTTGATCAATTGTGTTGGACACTAATTGATGATAATGAGCATAATTTATTAGGCTAATTGATATTTTGGAAATGTTAATTTGGATAATTAATTATGTTATACACTTGGGTTAATTAAATATGAAATTTGGAATTTTTGTGATTTAATTAATTGGGCTAATTTTGGAAAGTTGTTACTGGGCTAATTGGGCTTGGTTGTACCAAGATTGGTTTAGGCAAATTGGTTGGATCCAATTGGGCCCAAAACCATTTCCATAAAGTCCAATTGTGACTAATGGACCTTTAAATTTTTAATTGGGCCTAATGGGCCTAAATTGATTTCTAGGCTTATGGGGTTATTCCTTGATTGGGCTTTGGTTATTGGGTTTGACCCAAGTTGACCAAAAGTCCACGCCTTAAAGAAATTAATTGAAATCCCATTGGACTTTAATTAAATTAACGTTGGACGTTAATCGGGCTTTGAGACCCGTAACGATTAAATTTGGAATTTAAGTCGTAAAGGTTCGTCAAATAAAGTGTAGCATTTAATTTGGAATTAAATAGCGAATTAGTATTAAATACATATTAAATTGGATTTAATGTTGTAGTTTAATTTAATTCAAGATTTTTTACTTTGAGTACTTATTCGTAAAACGAGTTTGACTCGCGCAAAATCAAATCGTTGTTTGAACATTGGATGGTCGCTAATTATCAGATTAATTAATTGGATTAAATTGATTGATAACATGCTTATATGAATACGTGGTTGCGATGCATGAATAATGTATATCAGATGGATATTAGATTGGTGGGGAAATTTTGGAAATTGTTGTAATAAATTTAGAATTTATTAATTGGACCTGCGTGTCCAGCCTATTACCTCCTTTCTCTGTGTATTTCTCTTCTCACCTATTCCCCTCAATATAAATGAGGTTTCTTTAGAAGTGTTATGTAACGGGTAGAAGTAATACTTGGGCTAGCGGGAGAGAGGAAAGCAAGAGTTTTTTTTCTAGGAACAATGTGTTATGTATCCATCCGCATATCATTATTATTTATTTATATGAGCCTTATTATGTGTTTAGAATGCATGTTTAAGGGTGTATGATGATGAGACCTTAACAAAGATAATAATTTGGTTGCCAATTTGCACACGAAAAACCCTCACAAAATATTAAGCGTTTTTCCTTCCATTGAGTGATTCTTACTCAAGATCCAAGACTGGCATTAGTTTGTTGGCCAAAGTCAAGGCCTTTGTCCGTCAAGGATGTGTTTGAATCATGAAGGCTTTGTTCCATATGAATGCCTTGTCCAAGTTGTGATTTGTTGGCCAAAGTCAAGATCACTTCTTGTCCATCGACATTGATTACGAAGCTTTCCAAGGTCAATGGGTCACGCTTAACTGGGATCACTAAGTTTGTTGTGCCAAAGCCAAGGCTTAGGTGATTCAGAGGAAAAAGGTTAGGCAATATATTGGATATATTGGCATATATAAGATATATATTTCGGACTTGGATGTCCCCCTACTGGATCTAGGAATTGGATGAGATCCAATTGATCTTAGAGATCTACCTAGTTAATTATCATACAATTTGTTGGCCAAAGTCAAGATTGTGTGTTATTTAATGGGATCCTAGCCCACTAGGAAACACAGTTTCCTGAGTACTCAACAGAAGGTTAGAGGCTCGCCGAAAAATAATGGGAGGCAAGTATTAAATTTGCAATATTAGTTTAGTAACTTGCCATACGCGCTCATATCAAATATTACGTCAAATAAATTAATTTATTAGTTGGACTAATAATTAATGTTGTTTTAATAAAATAGTTGGACTGTATTCAAACTAATTCATTATAGTTGATTATATAATTGGATTATAGTAATCAATATATTTGAATTAACCATTTCAATTAATAGTTGATTATATAATTGGATTATAGTAATCAATTTAATTGAATTTAACCTATTAAATTTTAGTTGATTAAAAAGTTGGACTATAGTTATCATTATAATGAATAATGCCTAAAATTGTTGATTAAATAGTTGGACTATTAGAATCAAGATAAAATTGAAAGATTAGTGTTTAAAACATAATCCTGGGTGAAAGTGTTTTTTAAACGCCTTTAATTTTCAAATTAGTAATAAATTTCAGGATGGTCCTGGAAACTAATAAGTTACTTTATTTGATAAAATAACATATTAGGCCTAAGCCCGGAGTTAAGCAAATAATAAAGCATGATATTTGGAATATTCATGTGATGATAACTTTAGTGTTTAATCCATTAAACTTGTCGTATAGACTCCTTAATTTCTTAATCAGAACTAAGGATTAGATCCTTAAAGTATGATAATGAAATTGAAGGATCTTCATAGATCTAATTTTAGATCTTTGAAGTACTAAAATTGCAATACATAACTCTTGGAGAGTTAATGGCTATTCTCAAGGAGACAAAGCCAAAGTTTGCAATAAGGCAAGAAGCGCAAGGCGCATCTTATTTCGACATTCCGGAAGGCCAAGGCTTGGCCAAAGGCTTCTGGGGTGTGAAAAGAGGCAAAGGCAAATTCATTATAATCTTCTGGGAAGGTAAATGACATATCCCAAAATGTCTGCCTTAATTGTAGCAAACGGGATCGCGGAAGCGTGACTGCCGTTTGGACAAAGCAGACATGAAGGAATTGAAGACGGGCAAGGCTCTGACTTCAAATATGTTTGTCATAAATATATTCACTACTAGTATTAAAATTGGATTTGAAATACTTAGTGTGATACATCAATATGTACTGATGTGCAGAAACTGCTATAGCATGATACTGACTTCATTTGAGATTAATCTGTGAATCTAAAATTGGACGAAAGTCGCTGTTTTAATCGTAGAAACCTAATTTTAGGAACTACCCTTCGGATGTGTAAGTAAATTAGGAAACTGTTATAATGTAACTAGTTTGACTAGAAACATTATCTCTATATCAGTGTCTAACCCGCTGCGGGTGTACCTTTATATTCTAGAACACTAATGTGTTTTATTTTATAAAGATGATATTGAGATAAACAAATTAGATGTGAATAACAGAATTTATATTTTGAATATAAATAAATCTCAAACATATAACATGACAAACAAATAGCTCAAACTGATTTGATCAGAAGAAACTTTATTGTGGCATTGTTTTCTGGGACACAATTAAACAAGACTCGTATATCCACACTTTTGAAGAGTGGATACTAGGACAAATTTGATTCCATTCAAATAATGTCTACGAATCTAGTTTATTGGGCAAAGTGCCTAAAACACTATTTACTTGGTAAAAGTGTAATTGCCACCGATCTGTTAGCCCTAGTTTATAGTGAAGCAAGTGGGCCCATGTCTAGCTAGGCTAGAGATGGATATGAATATTTCGTGTCCTTTATGGATGTGGCATCGCGTTATGGTTATGTGTTTCTTTTGAAACACGAATCTGAAACTTTTAGAGTTTCGACGCGAAATAGACAAACAAATCGGCTAAAGTATAAAATTGTCACGGTCAGACCATGATGAAAATACTTAAGCAATAAGTTTCTCATACATTTGAAAGAGTATATTATTCTTTCAATGAGGACTCCTCTTGGAACACGTTAGTTTGACAGTGTCTCCGAACGGAGAAACCAAATTTTTTTGGACATGATAAGGTTATTATGAGTCCCTCTGAGCTACCATTTCCTTCAACGGATACGCATAAACAGTGCATAACTTATTTTGAATAAGGTTCCATAAAAATCTGTTTGACAGACTTCATATTATATATGAACATGAAAGAAACCAGGTTTTCTCATTCCTGAAGATTTGGGTATGCTAGGCATATGTTTGGATGATACCAAACTAGAACCCAAATCGGATAAGTGCCAAGTTATTGGTTATCATAGGGAAACCAAAGTATAGTACTTATACAACTCACAAGAGAATAATGTAATTTTTGTTCTCCATACGGTTTTCCTAAGAGGAATACCTATATACAGTGGTAAGTGGGAGGATAGTAAAACTCGATGAAAATCAGAGTAATACTATTCCAGGCACCGATTCCTTAATGGAACACAAATAGTTCATCAAGGATGAAACTATATCAAAAATTTCCGAATACACAAGAACCGCGTAAGTCAGAGAGAGTCAGAAAACAACCTAGGGTATGGGTTTCTGATCTCACCTCATAAAGATGTCACTCTTATTGAGGAATACCAACTGACTACGTATAAGGAAGTGATACAAGGTATCGACTCCCTATTATGGCAAAGTGTCATGAATCCGAAATGGAATTCATGTATACCAACTAAGTTTGGACACTAGTTGATGTACCGCAAGGCATTGTGCTTATTGGAACTATATCAGTCTTCAAGGAAGACATACGTGGAAGGCAACATACCAACGTACTAAGCTAGGCTTGTAGCGAAAAGGTATCGTTATCAACATTGTGTCGATCACGACGAAACCTTTTACATGTTGCCTCGGTAAGTCCATTTGGATAATGCTTGCTGGTGTGGTATGTTTCATTCATGAAATATGTCAGCTGAATGGAAAATCGTTTTCCTTCAAAGGAAACCTTTTGGAGGATGTTTACAACATCCTGACGGTTTTGTCGTACCAAAACTAGCAAACAAGGTTTGTAGGTTATTCGATCCATGTATGGATTGAAGCAAGCATTGGGTTCTTGTAATTATCGTTTTGATGTAATCATAATGGTGTATGATTTAATTCAAAAACGAAAATGATTCTTGTGAATATAAGGAGGTTAGTGGGAGTGCACTGACAATAAATGTCCTATAAATAATGATGATATGTCATTTCTTGGAAATGATATTTCCCACAATACAATCGGTGAAAGCTTGGCTTTCTTGAAAATTCTCCGTAGAATTCTTGGGAGAAACAACCTTTATTCTAGGAATTAAGATCTACTAGGATAGATTTAAAGTTGTTAACACTCTCCGAGAACTCGTATATTAAAATAAATGTACGCGACCTGGTGTCTCATACGCTTTGAGCATATGGATTCACAATCGGGCCAATCCAAGTGATAGTCATTGGATTGAAGTTAAGAACATCTGTTAGTATCTTAGAGAACTAGGGATGCTGTCTTAGACTATGGAGAAAGAGAACTTGAAGTGACTGGTTTCACTACTGCAAGTTTCCGAACCGATAATAACGACTAAAAGTCGTAACAACGGTACTATAAAGTTTGAATAACGGAACAGTGAGCTGGAAATCTTCCAAGCAAGATACTATTACCGAATAACAACAAAAGTGGATTATTGCTGCAGCTGAGGCAGCAATAGAAGCCTTCTGGATTGATAATAATCTAATTAGATTAGATATAGTTCTGTTAGCAGCTTAGCTAGGCTACAGCGCAGGCTAAAGAATTAATGGTCTCATCAACGATCCATATACATACTTCGACTATTCATCTGATTCTTCGGATCATACATCGTGGCGATGTGATGATCGTATAAATCGCATCATATGATAATCATGCAAATCCGCTGACGAAAGTCTTTTATCAGTAATTTGAGCGAACCGTATATAGTTTGGGTGTGGGACACTCGAGTGACTGGCTATAGGCCAAGTGGGAGATTGTTGGACAGTTATGACCCATAGTGTGACTATTTGTACAGATCATGGTGTTGTTGTACAAATTAACTATTTGACAAAGGAGATTGCTCTCTTATCATTTGTGATTAGATCACCAAGATGTATAAATAATAGGAGGTCCTTATGATTAGTTCCTGGATTGAGATGATATGAGACAGTATTAGTCCACGAATGATTAATCATTAAATATCCCTAGTCAGAGTATAATCTAGCTTGGACATCGATAATGCACAAAAGACTAGTATTACACTTCTGCGCGTTGTGAGTGCATAACGACATAGTTCTCATATACTTGGGTATAGGATACTCATGTAAGTGTAATAGGAGGTTGTGTTTTACCGATGGTACGGAAAATAGATTCGCTCTAGATAGACCCCACGGAACTCCATTGGTAGTATGACTATGTGTCTATGGAAGTTCGAAATCAGGGTAGGTGTATTTGGTCTTAACCTGAGACTTGCACCGCTAATACTTGCGACAATCAATATGCTTTGGTTTTAGGTCGTCCACGACTTTAACAGGTTATGTGTACGCCTCTGGTGGGTATATTGAGAATCGTAGTGTATTGGGTGTGATGTCAAGATGGAAGTATCACTCCAGTCATAGTGGAGATGATGGTCACGTAGGATACGGAACTAGTTCTCTTATGTATTGCAGTCATCAGGATAATATGACTAGGTCATGATTATCCGATTATAGAGACTAGTTACCAGAGATCCGATATGTGCTTCGTACGGGGCACACACAATCCAGCCCTAGGCCTTGCACGTGACATCCGATTCTGGATCGAGATACACAATACTATGTATACTACGCCTGATATAGATCACATATTCCTATAAGGATTTTTGTAGAGAATTGGGTAGGCATGGCGCTTTGCTAGAAGCCAACCTTGTCTTGTAAATCGGTATAAACGTAGTACTAGGTACTTACGTGTTCGTATAGTCCGACGACCGGATTTACTGCCAACATATCCGGGGATCTCATAGGTCGTTTCCTAAAGATTCACCGATGACGTATAACTCACACTTTAATTAATCTGGGATTAATTAGATGAGAGAGAAAATTAATCTGGGATTAATTACGGAGATATTTTATCTGGGATAAAATATCAATTAAAGAGAGAAAACGATTAATTTGGAATTAATCGTAAAAATAATATATTTGATATATTATACGAAATTGGATTTCGACGAGGAATTGAAATTAGATTTTAATTCGGGCGAACGAGTTAATTTAGAATTAATTCGTTAGCGACATGAATAGTGATTTTGCTAGGCATAATTATTTAATTACGTCGCAACGGAAAATTCGTTAATTTGGAATTAGCGAACCCGAGCCCGAGAGTGTTTGCGAGCGCACTCTCATTTCGAATTCAAGTGCAGCCTGCAAGTCAAATCAAGCGTCAAATCGCTAGTCACATCAAGCGTCAAATCATAAGTCACTTTGAGTGATGTGACAACTTGTCACTTGATTGATTGAGTGATGTGAATAGTTGATGTGGTGGTTGAAGGCATTTATAGCTTGACTTTTTGGAAAAAGAAAATTGGTATATGTTTATTTGTTTTTGAAAACAAATAACTAATACAATTTTGTAACACACCACACATCTCTCTCTTCCTCCCTCCTCCCTCATTTCTTCCTCACGCCATTTGGGCATTTCTTCCTATTCTTTCACTGCATTTTGCCATGAGTTGAAGGAAGCAATAAGGGATTTTTATGGCAAAAATTCCTAAGTGCTAGCACATCATTTTAGTCCTGGGAAGGTCATAGGGAAACCTACCCGTGAGCTTGGAATCACAACCCGAAAGCTTGGAGCTTGGAAGATGATCCATGGCAGAATTTTGAAGAGCCAAAACAACCCACTGCCGAGCACTCTAGGAGTGATCTTAAAGATTTTTGTTCTTCGTCGCATCGCTCAACCGCTCGATGTAAGTATTCTGCAACTTCCTCGTGTATTCACATGTTTGTTTCTATGCTTTAATCGATCCTCGGGACTTAGAGATATCCCATCACCAATAAGGTATTAATCAAATCATTGTGCCCACAATATTCATAAGTGTAGTTGAAAAAAGAGTAATATTTTTGTCATAAAGTTATATCAGAATTCAAACCTCATTTTTTTGGCATTGGAATTTTTTTTTTAATTATTAATTTTTTTATAACATCTTCAATCCTTGTAGCGAGCTTAGGTCTAGTGACTCCCAAACCAGTTGGCTTTTGGGCACTAGGTGTTAAAACAACCCTACGAACTTAATTACTCAGATCTCAGATGTTAAAAGTTCTATCGTTTGACACGAACAATCACTGCTTACTAAGGCAAGACGTCCGGTTACTAAGTAGAAACTTTATTATTATTAACTCAGGCTTTTATCGTTTGACGCGAACAATCACTGCTTATTGAGGCAAGACGTTATGTTACTAAGTAAAAACATGGTTAATTATTTATATACACATATTTTTTTTCTTTTTTCTTTTTTTTTATTCCATCGCTTTCAGATGCTTCCTTCAATAAACTAGAGCACTGAATATTACAAACTTTTCACTTACAACCCATGTCCGTATGTTACCATGCATGTTGATAATACTTGTCAAATGAGCATATGAAGTTTAAATTTAAGTCAATATTATGGAGAATTCAAGAATTTTAAATAATTCAAAATGAAATAAACAAAAATTAACTTGTTACGAATTAGGCTGAGATACGTTTCAGAAGTGGAAATTCCTTACACAGCTATCTCAAACACAATTCCACCTGGTTAGACAATTTAAAATATATATATATATTGAATTTATGTTTTGTTTGTTTTTATTTTTTACTAAAAAACAAGTAAAAACAACACAACGAAAAATAAAAAAAAAAAGATACTTGTCAACTATTCCCACCCCCAAATCTAATTGAGACATTGTCCCCAATGTCCAAAAAGAAGAAGGAAAGTTTAGAAAACAGTACCTGGTTAGCGCGAAATTGTACATTTAAAAAGAAAACTAAAGGTTAAGATCCAGATTTATCTAACGCTTCTTACCGCGATCATTATCAGACCAGTTTATTTTGGAAAAGATATGGCCAATTTGTGGTTCAAAGGCTAAAAGTTGGTCAATTAAATTATTGGTTGTTCTGGCAGTGAAAATGATATCTTTTACGGGTTTTGAAAGGAACCCTTTTCTCCGGGTATCTTCAAGAAACACAAAAAAAAGTCAAAAAATCCATCAACGTTAAACAATCTAATTTGTTTCTGGTGTATCCTCAAGTTCGCCCAAGATAGCACTGTAAAAATTTTCTCCATCGTGCCCAAGCCACCTGGCAAAGTAATAAAAGCATCAGCACAATTGATCATTCCAACAAGTTGTTCGGACATATCTAGCACGATGCATTTCTCTCCGTTTGATTGTTCGATAAGATTTGCGTCCACCAAAGGTTTTGGGAAGATTCCCAAAACTTGACTACCTCATTCCTGTACGGCCCTTGAAACGTACCCCATTAGTCCAAGATTGCCATTGCCATATACTAAGTACATAGATCCCAATTCCTGTACCGTAAAACACACAAATGTTAATGACTCGTCTTCTTGAAGTTGCTTCCATTTTTTTTAAATATTACTTTCTCAAATCTGGATGTCTAGAAGAGAGCAATGATGAGTTGGATTTATAGATCCTGAAAAGGGGTGAGTAATAATAACACTAGTACCTGTCAAATGACAATTATTAGCTAAACGGTAAAATAAATCGTGAAAGTCAAAAAGTATGGATCGCGTTAGCGAAAATAAAAGAAAATAACAAAACAAATCACAATTATTAGTTAAAGACAAAGATATAATATTATGTACATGAGGTAACGGCTTGAATGACATCTATGTGTCAGGGACAAGCTTCCCATTTAAATTTCTTATAAATTGGCAAATAGGGTCTTTTAAAGTCAGATTCTCGAGACTTAATTGTTGTCTTTCTCTTCGAAATTGTGTATGTAAATTGCGAATTGCGTGATACACATATCCACTAGGATGCGTCTCAAGATTCAATGATATTTCATCTAAAGACTCATTACTCATTCCATCCCTAATGAATTTTATTTTATCTTTACGGTTATCATACACCATTCCTAAAGAATGATAATGAGTATTGCATGTACAACGTGCATATTTATAACAAACACCTAATCGTTTAGCTCTTATTTTCTTAGCATAGGTGTTTTTTTCCTAAACCAGGCATAAATGAAATAAAAGAGTCAGATGACTCACCTGCCAATCGGACTCGTACTTCAATTATCCAACGAATGTCACAAGGAATATCTTTGATCATGAGAAGTCTCATTCGTTCAATGCGTGCTTTGTAGACTTTCATCATAGATTTTTGAGGGAGAGAAGGAAAATGCTTATGAAGTTTTTGGAGAACGTATTACATCATGTCTGTGACTTTTCCTATAAAAATTAAACACACAAAAATAAAACACACCAAATCTCAATATATACACAAATTACATGGGTTACCTCTTTGCTAGCGTTAAGTTTAATGTCGTCAACTAGACATGACTGCCCTAACGTTAAGCTAGATCTGCCAGTGTGAGATTCTATTTTTGACGCTTTATGGATTCTCCCCAATAGTGATTGACATATTGGCTGTTTACCTTGAAGGTATCATTGGAGTTGTGGTCATGTAGCTCAACGGCTCCATATGGTAAAACGTGGGTGATTACAAATGGACCTAACCACCTTGATTTCAGCTTGCCAGGGATAAGTTTAAACCTTGAGTTGTATAACGATACCCGCTACCATAGTTCTTGTTGTCTACACAATATTTTCTAATCATGCCACTTCTTGGTGTTTTCTTTGTACAATTTGACATTCTCATAAGCATGAAGGTGAAATTCCTCCAATTCGTTCAGTTGGTGGAGCCATTTTTCTCCTGCTGCTTGCAGATCAAAATTTAGCTTCTTTAGTGCCCAGTACGCTTTATGTTCGAGCTCCACAGGCAGATGGCACGCTTTCCGAAACACCATTCGATATGGGGACATTCCAATGGGTGTCTTTTAAGCTGTCCGGTAGGCCCATAATGCGTCATCCAATTTTGTAGACCAGACCTTCCTTGTTGACCCCACGGTTTTTTCCAAGATTCTTTTGTTTTCTCTGTTTGAAACTTCAACATGACCACTTGACTGCGGATGGTAAGCAGTGGAAACTTTGTGAGTAACTTCGTATTTGGATAGGAGTGCATCGAAGTATCTGTTGTAGAAGTGTGTGCCACTACCACTGATGATTGCTTGAGGTGTTCTGAAGTAAGTGAAAATATTATTTTTAAGGAATTTTAACACCACTTTGGAGTCATTTGATGGCAGTACTGTTGCTTTAACCTATTTGGAGATATAGTCTGCTGCAACAATAATGTACAGGTTTCCGTATGATGGAATAAAAGGTCTCATAAAGTCAATCCCCCATACATCAAATATCTCCACTTTGAGAATGCTTTGAAGAGGTCCTTCAATTCACCTCGAAATATTTAACATTCTCTGGCACCTGTCACATTGAAGAACGAATAAGTGAGCATATTTACACAAGGTGGGCCAGAACAAACCTGATTGTAGGACTTTGGCTATAGTTTTATCTCCGCTGAAGTGTTCGCCGTATGGTGATGAATGACAATGCTGTAAGACAATGTTAACCTCATCATGTGGTATAAAACATTGCAATAACTGATCACCACAATGTTGGATATGTACGGCTCATCCCAGATATAGTGCTTAATGTATTTGAAGAATTTCTTTCGTTGCTGATGTGTCCATTCCAATGGCCATTTCCCCGATACTATGTAGTTTACATAGTCAGCATACCATGTGACTTCTGGCTACTTGATGGTAAACAACTGTTCATCTGGAAAGGTTTCTTTGATTGTCAGCTCAATGTCAGTTGTATCTCCGTTTTTTAGCCTCGATAAGTTATCTGCCACTTGATTTTCTGTCACATTCATGTCTCGAATCTCCACATCAAATTCTTACAGTAGAAGAACCCACCAGATCAATCTGGGCTTGGCATCTTTCTTCACAATTAGGTATTTGATTGCTGAATGATTTTTGTAGATCACCACGTTGGGACCCAGCAAATAAGAGCAAAATTTATCAAAAGCAAACACAACTACGAGCAACTCCTTTTCAGTTGTTGTGTATTTGAGTTGTGCTTCATTTTGAGTTTTGCTGGCGTAGTAGATGGTGTGAAAAACTTTTGCTTTGTGTTGTCCCAAAACTACACCTATAGAAAAATCACTAGCATCGCACATAACTTTAAATGGGAGCGTCCAATCTAGTGCTACTATGATGAGGGTAGAGACCAGCTTCTATTTCAAGATCTCAAAAGCATGGTGGCATTCTTTGGTGAAGTTGAAAGGCATGTGTAGACATTGTATTTTTTGCATGAGCCTGATGATGGGCCTCGTATGGAGGCACTACCTGAAAAGTTACGGAAGTTGCAAAAAATGAATGCCGGAAGGGAGGAAAACCTCCAAAATTAGCACCTCATCGGATTCGAACTCACTAGCCAGCCTCGGATTCGCTCAGTCAGCATCTGCCTCAAACTTTAGCTTCGGACCCACCATGCAGCCCATGCAACCGGCCCATGTAGCCTACACAAATGGCCCATGTAATCCACGTGACCCAAAAACCCCATGCATAATCTTTCCAAATATGATAAAATCTCCTTAGTTTTGAGAGCATCAACACTTTCCAATTTAATGAGATTTTTGGGATCCTATCCTTAACAATTTAATACGATTTGAGATCTCCTCATCACCAAATTTATAAGATTTTATTCCCAAAATAATTTGATAATATATTTCCTAAATAAACATGATTTCTTTCCCTATTTGGAGATCCCTTCAAATCATTATAAAAAGGTCCAAGTCATCATCAAAAGGAGGGGACTGGAAAAAAAAGGAGAAAAAGGAGAATCACTGAGAAAAATGGAGGGGGACTGGAAAAAAAGGAGAAAATGAGAATCACCGAGAAAAATGTAGGGGGCAAACCAAAACCAAAAAATGAAAGGAGGGGAGATGAGGGGATCACCGAAAAACAAAGAGAGGTCCGAGAGAGAAAAAAGAAGAAAACCAGAAAAGAAAAAAAAAAAACAAAGCAGCGTGGAAGTAGTGAACCAACAGAGTCATGCAGAGACCTGGACATGAACAGCAGCGTGGAGAAACCAGAACGGAACCAGCGGTGTGAAGCAGAAACAACGAGCAAAGCAATCAGCGGCGTCAAACAGAAACAATGAACCAGAAGCCAGAAACAGCGAACCGGCAACTAGAAATAGCGATCCAGCAACCAGAAATTGTGAACCAAACCTTGAAACCAAGCTTCGATCCTTCCGGTGACGGCCTACGCACTTCCGAGAAAATAACTTAAAAGGTAAGGTCTGAAGGCACCCATACCATATTTATTTTTTAGTTCCGGACGCTGCATGCCGGGCTGGACGTGAAATACGTCCAGCTGGGTATGTGAAGCCCTACATCAAGAATGGCCAAATCTCCGGCCAGATCGCCTCTTTGGCATTTCGTTATTTATTTTTATCTATTTATTCACTTTTATTATTTTATTTTGTTTATGTTTGTTCATATTGATGATTATACGTATATGCATTATTATATTATTTCGCATCTATTTTTTATGTCCGTTTACATTGCATTGATGATTATGTGTGTTATTATCCTGTGCGGTATATTTGATGGATACCCAACGTAAATTTTGTTAGGGATATGCCTTATACCCAACTTGTGGATGGGCTATATGTACATGTATTTGTAATATTTTCATATAAAATGGAAATCTTTATTATACGTGTCTTACATAACTTATATGAATCATCAAACACTGTAATAAAGCCCTTGCAGTAATAAGATGATCGCTTCCACGCCTTATGAGAATCATTACTCTTAAACGTTCCTAGTCATACTTTTGTGAATAATCTGGGCATTCACAAAGTGGAGAGACTAGCATGATGATATGATCCGCCCTTAAGTGGGGTAGCCGATCTCATAGGCTACTAGCGGAGATCCGTCCGCTTGGTGTATCACATGGATGCATGAGTTGCTCGTGTCCATCGAACTGACCGCCGAAAGTTTTAACATGGAGTGTTTATCCCATATGTCTGTGAGAACTTTCATGTATCGATTGTATGACTAGTCTTTAGACTTGAGGTCTTTACAATCTTATGCGTGAATCAAATAAATTTGACATTCTCCTTCCCCGGTTCAAAAGATCCGGTCATAAAAGTATAATTGGGTCATTTGTTGAAACACATGAAGTTTTGTAAGGAAACAACAGAGAATCGCCACTCTCTCAGATAATATTTTCTTATAAGAGTAGTATTCTAGTTCACGGGTTGATATGTGTGATCAGTGCTTGAGACTGTGGCTCCAGCGGAAGAATCATGTGAGATTTTTGGGTTAGCACGATTCATGACACTATCAACATCATACATTTGACTATATTCGTAGACATTTTCCATACCCTAGGTCAAACGGTGGGGATATAGTGAGGTGAGGGACCGTATCATATGTAAATCGCATACAGAATGGGTATATATATATTTCATTCTCATTTGGGGGCCTTGGCATATTGCTAGATGTCAACCTTGGTCATTGAAATCGAACGACCATCTGATCGGAGGATAATTTATGTTCGATTAAATTATCACGATTCATTTCATATTCAACTTGAGGGGAACCCAAAAGGTCACACACAACAAAGTCGAAATCAATGGTTAATAGTGCACAGTATAAATTTAACAGCATATATGATTGCTGTAGGAATTGTTCATAAATTGTTCAATGTGTTTAATTATTGAACAGATCAATTATGAGGTTCTATAGTGGCTTAGGGATTGGTGAATGACGATAGGGGCACTTTGGGAATTGGAATAAAAAAAAATGTGAATAGTAACGTGAATAGTAAATTTTTTATTTGTTATTTATTTTGAATTCCAATTCGTCCCAAACTCTTATTAGGGTTTTATAATCTCATTACACCACTAAATTAATATCCAATGGCTAAGATTAAATTAGCATTTTTGGAGCACCTATATAAACCCAATGAATTCTTTACAAATTTTTGCACCAAACCTTTTATATCTTGGGTTTATATAAGAGAGAACTCTATGGTTTAAGAGTAAACCACTTATTTTGAGGATCCTTAAGTCTAATTGACTATAGGAACCTCGAATTAAAAGTTTTGGGATATTTGCCTAGGCTAGCACCAAGGGCAAAATACACGTGCACTCAAGGCGTAGTCTTGCCGTTGAGTTTTGGCTTTGGTGTGTGCATCTGTTGGACAAAATGACCCATAGCGTCACTATTTGCACAAGATCATTGTGTTGTTGTAGCAAATTAACTATGTGACAAGGAAATTGTACTCTCATCATTTGTGATTAGATCACCATAGATATATAAATGAAGAGAGGTCTCTATGATTAGTTCCTGGATTGAGAATGATATGAGACAGTATCAGTCCCCGAAGGATTAATCATTAAATATCCCTAGCCGGAGTATTATCGAGACTGGACATCGATAATGCAGAATAGGCTAGTATTGCACTTGTGTGCGTTGTGAGGGCACAACGACATAGTTCTCATATATATAAGTATCGGATACTTATGCAAGTGCGATATGAGGTCGTGTTTCACCGATAGTACGGGAAACAGCTTCGCTCTAGATAGACCCCTCGGAATCCCATTGGTATTATGACTATGTGTCTATGGGAGACCGAAATCAAAGTAGGTATGTATAGTCTTAACCTGAGACTTACATCGCTAATACTTACGATAATCGATAGACTTTGGTCTTGGTGGTACAGGGCTTTAACCGGTTCTGCGTACACCACTTCTGGGTTTATCAGAGAGTCGAAGTGTATTGGGTGTGATGTCGAGACGGAAGTATCACTTCAGTCATAGTGGAGATGATGTCACGCAGGATACGGTACTAGTGCTCTTGAGTGATGCGCATCCAATCGGGGTATTGTGACCAGGTCATGAATATCCGATTATAGAGACTATGTTACCAAACATCCGATATGTGTTTCGGACGGGGCAGACAGTTATCCAGCCCCAGCCCTAGCACGTGACTATCCGATACTGGGCCGATATGCACGATACAATGGTATACTACGCTTGATACAGATCTTAATATTCTCAAAATGGATATGTTCAGAGAATTGGGTAGACTTGGTGCTTTGCCAGGAGTCGACCTTGTCTCGTAAATCGGTAGAACGTAGTACATGGTACGTACGTGATTCGGATACTCCGACGACCGTATTTACTGCCAACGTATCCGGGGATCTCATGGGTCGCTTCTCGATAATCCACCGATGACGCATAACTCGCACTCTTAAATAATCTGGGATTATATAGAAGAGAGAGAAAATTAATCAAGGATTAATTACAGAGATATTTTATCTAGGATAAAATATCGTCTAGAGAGAGATAACGATTAATTTGGAATTAATCGATTAAATTAATATATTCGATATATTAAACGAAATTAGATTTCGACGCGGAATTAAAATTAGATTTTAATTCGGGCGAACGAATTAATTTAGAATTAATTCGTTAGCGATGTGAATAGTGAATTCGCTAGGCGTAATCATTTAATTACGACGCGACGGAAAAATCGTTAATTTGGAATTAGCGAACCCGAGCCCGAGTTTGATTGCGAGCGCATTCGTATTTCGAATTCGAGTGCGGCAACACAAGTCGCATCAAGCGTCAAATCATTAGTCGCATCAAGCGTCAAATCACTTGTCACTTTGAGTGATGTGACTTGACAACATGTCACTTTATTAAAGTGACTTGATGTGAATAATGATGGAGTTGACATGAATAGTGAAAGCTAGTGGAGGGAAAACTTTTTGGTTTTTGGCTCCAAAATTCATTTAATTTATTGGATAAAATTAAATGGAAATTGATTATTATTTTGGGAAAATATATAATCAAAAGCTTTTACAACTTTTACACAAGTCAACACACATCTCTCTCTCCTAATTCTCTCATTCACTTTCACGCCCAAAATGGGGCAAAACTTACTGGTTTTTCATCAAGAAAAACGTGAGCAAAGGGAAGCCAAGAGTTGGGTTTTTGTGGCAAAAACCGCAAGTGCTAGCACACTACGAGACTTGCGAAGGTGGTAGGGAGATTCACCCATGAGGCGGGACTCATCCGACGGAGTTTGGAGCTTCGAAATGAGACCCGAAACTGCCAAACCAGTGAGCATGAACTGCAGCAGTGGGCGCACCAAACCAGTGGGTTTTGTGGCTTCAATCGTCTTCAAATCGACTCAACCGATCGATGTGAGTATTCCGCTACCTCCTTTGATGTGTTCACACATTGTTTTCATGTCTTGTTTGATCTTGGGACCTAGATAATAACCAACAGCATCTTTGGAGGCCACACACCTGGGTGGCTCTTTGGAACATGGAAGAGCTTGCTGAGTTTGAGAAAATCTTATAGATTTGAGGGAGGACTGGAGGAGTCTTCGGTTTAAGTAAGTTTTTTTCTTTCTTTATTTTAATTAGAGTTCTTATGATAGTTAGCATGTTTAGGTTTATGTTCTCTGCATGTTTTATGAGTTTTAATCCTTAGAATATATAGTAACATGACTAGGTTTGTAGAATAATCAAAACAAATGGGTCTTTGGCAAATGGATAGTAGCATCATAATTTAATTTATTTAATTTTCCGCTGCGCACTCGCGGTTGCTTCCCAACAGTGGTATCAGCGCACGTTTTTGTTTTGATTAGTTCTCTCTCGTTTGAACTCGAAATTTGGTGTGTAAAAGCTCGTTGGAAATCTAACACCCTGAACTTAATTTTAGGCACAAATTTTGCATGATTCGGTGTAGGCACTACATTTTTGCATATAAGTCTCGATGATGAGTCTCAAATGGAGACACTACCTCTTTAAGTTGCGGAAGTCGCGGGAAACGGATGTCGGAAGGGAAGAGTTAGAAATTGACACCTTTTTGGATTTAATTCATTTCCTTAGCTTCGGGTTTGCTCGTTAAGCCTCTGTTTTAAACTTATCATTAGCCCAAAACCCCCGCAAGTCACACACCAAGCCCATACATCACCAAACCACACACCAAGCCCACCAAAACAAACCAAATACACGCCCAAAGCCTTTAACCCCACGCCCATAATCCCTCCAAAATAATAAATCCACACATTAAACACATGTTGAAATCCTAATAAATCACTTTCCCAAATTAAAAGAATCAAATCAAATCACCTTCCCAAATTAAAAGAATCAAATCAAATCTCATAAATCACCTTCCTAATTAAATTAAATCACATTACTAAACTAAATCAAATCAAATTAAATCAAATTACCTTCCTAAATTAAAGAGATCTTTTCTTTGCGAAGGTGGTAGGGAGGTTCACCCATGAGGCGGGACTCATCCGACGGAGTTTGGAGCTTCAAAATGAGACCCGAAACTGCCAAACCAGTGAGCATGAAATGCAGCAGTGGGCGCACCAAACCAGTGGGTTTTGTGGCTTCAATCGTCTTCAAATCGACTCAACCGATCGATGTGAGTATTCCGCTACCTCCTTTGATGTGTTCACACATTGTTTTCAGGTCTTGTTTGATCTTGGGACCTAGATAATAACCAACAATGGCATCAAGAGCTATAGGTTCAAGCATGAAATTGTAGGGCTTAAAATTTGGGTAAATGTTTGTTGAGCATGATTTGAATAAATTGATTGTTTAAGTATGCTTATAACATGTTTAATTTCATTTTGGTTGGACCAATTTGTTGAAAAATGATTTGGAATTATTTTCCCCAAATTGATTACCTTGGCCGAATGTATTAGCTATTTTGGGTTCTTGGAAATTTTTGTTTTTTGATTCATTAGATGAGTTGGAATCATAATGTTTGATGTTAATTTGAGGTCAATTGGATTGTACTTTGAATTGGACAAAAAACCCCAAACTCTTATGTTGGCCGAATGTAACTATGCCCTAATGTCTTGGTATTTTTTTGATTTTATGACATTGGATGTGTATGAAATCATTTAGGATGTTGATTTAATGTCGATTGTGGGTTCGATTGGATTGAAACCAAATCGGACACAAAATCCATCCTTTGGCCGAGCGCATTAAAGCATGTAATGGGTTTGATTTTTTCATTTATGTGTTAGACATATGATAATGATAATGAGCATGATTAATTGGACTAATATGGTGTGTTAAAAATATTGATTTAGTTGATTAATCATGTAATACACTTTAGGTTAATTGAATATGAAATTGGATTTTGTATATTTAATTAATTGGGCCTAATTTTGGAAATTGGACTTTAACGTTGTAATTGGGCTTATTGGGCTTGATTTTATCAAGTTGGGTTTAGGCCAAGTGGATTGGATCCAATTGGGCCCAAAACCTTAACCATAAAGCCCAAATGCGACTTAATGAACCTTTAAAGTTCAATTGGGCCTAATGGGCCAAGATTATTTTATGGGCTTATGGGGTAAATCCCGGATTGGACTTTGGTTATCGGTTTGACCCGAGTTGACCAAAAGTCCACGCCTTAAGAAATCAATTAAAAGCCCATTGGACCTTAATTGAATTGACGTTGGACGTTAATCGGTCTTTGAGACGCGTTACGATTAAATTTGGAATTTGAATCGTAAAAGGTTTATTAAATAAAAGTGTAATATTTAATTTGGAATTGAATAGTGAATTAGTATTAAATACATGTTAAATTTGATTTAATGATGTAGTTTAATTTAATTCATGAATTCGTACTTTGAGTACTTATTCGCAAAAATGAGTTTGACTCGAACAAAATCAAATCGTTGTTTGAACATTGGATGATCACTTAATTATCAGATTAATTAATTTGATTAGATTGATTGATAGCATGCTTATGTGTGTGAATACGTGGTTGTGTTGAATGAATAATGTATATCGGATGGATATTAGATGGGTGGGGCAATTTTAGAAATTGTTGTAATAAATTCGATTTATTAAATTGGACCTGCGTGTCCAGCCTTATCACCTTCATTCTCTTTGTATTCTCTTCTCACCTATTCCCCTCCATGTAAATGAGGTTTCTTTAGAAGTGTAGTGTAACGGGTAGAAGTAATACAAGTGCTAGCTTGAGTGAGAAAGGGAGAGTTTTGATCTAGGATCAATGTGTTAAGTATCCATCCGCATATCATTATTATTTATTTTCATACTCGCTTTATTATGTATTAAGAATGCATGTTTAAGGGTGTATGATGATGAGACCTTAACAAAGATAATTAAATTGGTAGCCAATTTGCACGCGAAAAACCCTCGTTAAATATCAAGCGTTTATTTTCCTTCCATTGAGTGATTCTTGCTCAAGATCCGAGATTGGCAGGGGTTGTTGGCCAAAGTCAAGCCCTTGTCCGTCGAAGATGTGTTTTAATCACGAGGCTTTGTTCCATATCGGTGTCGTGTCCAAGTTGTGGTTTGTTGGCCAAAGTCAAGACCACTTCTTGTCCATCGACATTGATTACGAAGCTTCCATGTCAATGGGTCCGCGCTTGACTGGGATCACTAGGTTTGTTGTGCCAAAGCCAAGGCCTAGTTGATTCAGAGGAAAAACGTTAGGGTATATATTCGATATATAGGCATATATTAGATATATGTTTGGGACTTGGATGTCCACCTACTGGATCTATGAGTTGGATGGGATCCAATTGATCTTCGAGATCTACCTAGTTAATTATCATACAATTTATTGGCCAAAGTCAAGATTGTGTGATATTTAACGGGATCCTAGCCCACTAGGAAACACGGTTTCCCGAGTACTCGACAGAGGGTTATAGGCTCGATGAAAAATAGTGGGAGGCAAGTATTGAATTTGCAACATTCGTTCGAATACTCGCTAAACGCGCTCATCTATATTTTACTCGTCATATTAATCAAAAGCATTAGTTGGACTAATATTTTATGTTGTTTTAAATATATATAATTGGACTATATACAAACTTGTTCAAATTATAGTTGATTTTATAATTGGATTATAGTAATCAATATAATTGAATTAAAATTATAGTTGATTAAATAATTGGATTATTGTAATCATTATAATGAATAGTACCTTATTAAATTGATTAAATAGTTGGACTATTGAAATCAAGAAAGAATTGAAAAAGTTGAATATTTAAAATATATAATCCTTGGATTAAATGTTTTAAATGATTTAATTTTCATTGGGAATTAATAATAGGTTACTTTATTGGATAAAATAACTTGTTATATCTAAGCCCATAATTAAGCAAATAGTAGAGCATAAAATCTTTGGAAGATTTATGTGATGATGACTTTAATGCTTAATTTAATATACTTGTCAATAAATCTATCTTTAGATTTAAAAGGTATTAAAATTGCAATTTATAATTCTTAGAGAATTGATTTGACTGTTCTAGTGGAGATAAAGTCAAAGTTTGCAATTGGGCATGTTGCACAAAGGTGCACATCATTTCGATATTCTAAAACCCAAGGCTTGGCCAAAGGTTTGTGACATATTGAAAAGATAATTGACATATCCCAAGTGACTAACATTTGGATATGGCAGACACGAAGGAATTAAAGAAAGGGCGAGGCTCTGACTTTAAATATATGTCAAAGTTATGTTCACTACTAGTATTGAAATTGGATTTTAAATACTTAGTGTGGTACATAAAATATATGTATATGATGTTCAGAATCCGCTATGAGCAGGATACTGACTTCAAGCCGAGATTTCTCTGCGAATCGGAAACGGGACGAAAGTCGCTGTTTCGACCGTAGATACCTAAGTTTAGGAACTACCCTTTGGGTATGTACTTAAATTAGGAATTTTTATAATGTAACTAGTTTGACTAGAGACATTATCTCTATATCAGTGTTTAATCCGTTGCGGATAAATCTTTATATTCTAGAACACTAAGTGTTTTATTATATAAAGATGATACTGAGATAAACACATTAGATGTGAATAACAGAATTTATATTTTGAATATAATAAAATCTCAAACATATAAAAATGACAAATAAATAGCTCAAATGATTTGATCAATAGAGACTTATTTGTGGCATTGTTGTCTAGGACACAATTAAACGAGACTCGTATATCCACACTTTTGAAGAGTGGGTACTGGGACTGATTTGACTATTCAAATAAGGTCTGCGAATCTAGTTTATTAGGTAATGTACCTAAAATACTATTTACTTGGTAATAGTAAAAGGGCCACCGATCTGTTAGCCCTATTCATGGTGAAGTAAGTGGGCCCATATCTAGCTAGGCTAGATGTGAACATGAATATTTCGTGACCTTAACGGATGTGGCATCACGTTATGGTTATGTATTTCTTTGAAGAACACAAATCGGAAACTTTAAAGTTTCGACACGAAGTAAATAAACAGATCGGCTATAGTATTATTCCGCCACGGTAAGACCGTAATGGAAAATACTTAAGCAGTAAGTTTCATACGTACATGAAAGAGTACGGTATTCTTTCAAATGAGGACTCCTCCCGAGACACGTCAGTTAGACGGTGTGTCCGAACTAAAAAACCGAATTTTGTTGGACATGATAAGGTTTATCACGAGTCGCTCTGAGCTACTGTTTCCTTCAATAGGATATGTATTACAGTGCAAAACTTATTTAGAATAAGGTTCCATATAATCTGTTTGACAGATGTCATGTAGGATATGAACAGGAAAGAAACGAGGTTTCTCATTCCTGATAATTTGGGTATGCTAGGCATAACGTTTGGATGATACCAAACTAAAAGACCCGAAATGGATAAGTGCCAATATAGGTTATCCTAAGGGAAACCTTAAGTATAGTACTTGTAAATCTCACATGAGAACAATGTGATTGTTGCTCACCATGCGTTTTTTCCTGAGAGGAATACCGATATGCAGTGGTCAGTGGGAGGATAGTGATACTCGATGAAATCCGAGAAATCGGAGTAAGTAATACTGTTCAAGGCACAAAGTCCTTAATGGAACACAAATAGTTCATCTATGATGAATCTTACCATTAATCTTCAAATACACAAGAAACTCGTAGATCGGATAGAGTCAGAAAACAACCTAGCGTATGGGTTTCTGATCTAACCTCATAAAGATGTCAATCTTATGAAGGATATCCACCGACTACGTTTTGAGAAAGTGATACGAGGTATCGACTCCCTATTATGGCAAAGTGCCATGAGTCCGAAATGGATCCATGTATAACAACTATTTTGGATACTAGTTGTTGTACCACAAGGCATTGTACCTATTGGTACATTAACGTCTTCAAGGAAGACATATATGGAAGGCAACATACCAACGTACAAAGCTGGGCTTTTGACGGAAAGGTATCGTTATCAACATTGTGTTAATAACGATTCAACCTTTTACCTGTTGCCATGGTAAATCCATTTTGAAGATGCTTGTTGATAACTGCGTATTTCATTTATGAAAGTGTTGTCAGTTATAGATCAAAATCGCTTTCCTGAAAAGGAAACCTTTTGGAGAATGTTTATAACATTCTGACGATTTTGTATAACCGACGAACAAGGTTTGTGGGTTATTCGATCCATGTTTGGATTAATGCAAGCATAAGGTTCTTGAAACAACTGTCGTTTTGAAATAATCATAATGGTTTATGATTTGAATCAAAACAAAATAATTCTTGTGTATATAAGGAGGTTAGTGGGAGAGCGCACTGACAGTTAAATTCCCATATAGCAATTGATGAAAGCTTGGCTTTCAATAGAAATTCTCCGTAGAATTCTGGGGAGTAACAACCTTTATTCAAGGAATAAAGATCTACTGGGATAGATTTGGAGTTGTTAACACTCTCTGGGAAATTGTACATTTAAAATGTACTTGTATTGGTGTCTCATACGCTTCGAGCATATGGAGTCACAATCGGGTCAATCCAAGTGACAGTCACTAGATTGAAGTTAATAACATCTGTTAGTATCTCAGAGAACTAAAGATGCTATCTTAAACTATGGAGAAGGAGAACTTGAAGTGACTGGGATCACTGCTGCAAGTTTCCAAATGATTAAATAATACGGTACTATTAAGTTTGAACACTGGGACAGTGAGCTGGAAATATTCCGAGCAAGATAACTGTTGCCGAATAAACAACAAATGCGGATTATTGCTACAGCTGAGGCAGCAAAAGAAGCCATTTGGATCGAAAATAAATCTGATTAGATTAGATATAGTTCTGTTAGCAGCTGAGCTAGGCATCAGCACAGACTAAGGAATTGAAGGTCTCATCGACGATCCAGATATATACTTCTATATCATCTGATTCGTTCGGATCACACATCGTGGTGATGTGATGATCGTATAAATCGCGTCAGACGATTATCAAACAAATCCGCTGACGAAAACCTTTCCTCAGCAATTTGAGCGAACCGTACATAGTTCGGGTGTGGGACACTTGAGTGACTCGCTACGTGCCAAGTGGGAGATTGTTGGACAAAATGACCCATAGCGTCATTATTTGCACAGATCATTGTTGTTGTAGCAAATTAACTATGTGACAAGGAAATTGCACTCTCATCATTTGTGATTAGATCACCATAGATATATAAATGAAGAGAGGTCTCTATGATTAGTTCCTGGATTGAGAATGATATGAGACAGTATCAGTCCCCGAAGGATTAATCATTAAATATCCCTAGCCGGAGTATTATCGAGACTGGACATCGATAATGCAGAATAGGCTAGTATTGCACTTGTGTGCGTTGTGAGGGCACAACGGCATAGTTCTCATATATATAAGTATCGGATACTTATGCAAGTGCGATAGGAGGTCGTGTTTCACCGATAGTACGGGAAACAGCTTCGTTCTAGATAGACCCCTCGGAATCCCATTGGTATTATGACTATGTGTCTATGGGAGACCGAAATCAAAGTAGGTGTGTATAGTCTTAACCTGAGACTTACATCGCTAATACTTACGATAATCGATAGACTTTGGTCTTGGTGGTACAGGGCTTTAACCGGTTCTGCGTACACCACTTTTGGGTTTATCAGAGAGTCGTAGTGTATTGGGTGTGATGTCGAGACGGAAGTATCACTTCAGTCATAGTGGAGATGATGTCACGCAGGATACGGTACTAGTGCTCTTGAGTGATGCGCATCCAATTGGGATATTGTGACCAGGTCATGAATATCCGATTATAGAGACTATGTTACCAGACATCCGATATGTGTTTCGGACGGGGCAGACACTTATCCAGCACCAGCCTTAGCACGTGACTATCCGATACTGGGCCGATATGCACGATACAATGGTATACTATGCTTGATACAGATCTTAATATTCTCAAAATGGATATGTTCGGAGAATTGAGTAGACTTGGTGCTTTGCTAGGAGTCGACCTTGTCTCGTAAATCGGTAGAACGTAGTACATGGTACGTACGTGATTCGGATACTCCGACGACCGTATTTACTGCCAACGTATCCGGGGATCTCAGGGGTCGCTTCCCGATAATCCACCGATGACGCATAACTCGCACTCTTAAATAATCTGGGATTATATAGAAGAGAGAGAAAATTAATCTAGGATTAATTACAGAGATATTTTATCTAGGATAAAATATCGTCTAGAGAGAGATAACGATTAATTTGGAATTAATCGATTAAATTAATATATTCGATATATTAAACGAAATAGATTTCGACACGAATTAAAATTAGATTTTAATTCGGGCGAACGAATTAATTTAGAATTAATTCGTTAGCGACGTGAATAGTGAATTCGCTAGGCGTAATCATTTAATTACGACGCGACGGAAAAATCGTTAATTTGGAATTAGCGAACCCGAGCCCGAGTGTGATTGCGAGCGCTTTCGTATTTCGAATTCGAGTGCGGCAACGCAAGTCGCATCAAGCGTCAAATCATTAGTCGCATCAAGCGTCAAATCACTTGTCACTTTGAGTGATGTGACTTGACAACATGTCACTTTATTAAAGTGACTTGATGTGAATAATGATGGAGTTGACATGAATAGTGAAAGCTAGTGGAGGGAAAACTATTTGGTTTTTGGCTCCAAAATTCATTTAATTTATTGGATAAAATTAAATGGAAATTGATTATTATTTTGGGAAAATATATAATCAGAAGCTTTTACAACTTTTACACAAGTCAACACACATCTCTCTCTCCTAATTCTCTCCTTCACTTTCACGCCCAAAATGGGGCAAAACTTACTGGTTTTTCATCAAGAAAAACGTGAGCAAAGGGAAGCCAAGAGTTGGGTTTTTGTGGCAAAAACCGCAAGTGCTAGCACACTACGAGACTTGCGAAGGTGGTAGGGAGGTTCACCCATGAGGCGGGACTCATCCGACGGAGTTTGGAGCTTCGAAATGAGACCCGAAACTACTGCCAAACCAGTGAGCATGAACTGCAAAGCAGTGGGCGCACCAAACCAGTGGGTTTTGTGGCTTCAATCGTCTTCAAATCGACTCAACCGATCGATGTGAGTATTCCGCTACCTCATTTGATGTGTTCACACATTGTTTTCATGTCTTGTTTGATCTTGGGACCTAGATAATAACCAACAGCATCTTTGGAGGCCACACACCTGGGTGGCTCTTTGGAACATGGAAGAGCTTGCTGAGTTTGAGAAAATCTTGTAGATTTGAGGGAGGACTGAAGGAGTCTTCGGTTTAAGTAAGTTTTTTTCTTTCTTTATTTTAATTAGAGTTCTTATGATAGTTAGCATGTTTAGGTTTATGTTCTCTGCATGTTTTATGAGTTTTAATGCTTAGAATATATAGTAACATGACTAGGTTTATAGAATAATCAAAAAAAATGGGTCTTTGGCAAATGGATAGCAGCATCATAATTTAATTTATTTAATTTTCCGCTGCGCACTCGAGGTCGCTTCCCAACAGTGGTATCAGCGTACGTTTTTGTTTTGATTAGTTCTCTCTCATTTGAACTCGAAATTTGGTGTGTAAAAGCTCGTTGGAAATCTAACACCCTGAACTTAATTTTAGGCACAAGTTTTGCATGATTCGGTGTAGGCACTGCATTTTTGCATATAAGTCTCGATGATGAGTCTCAAATGGAGACACTACCTCTTTAAGTTGCGGAAGTCGCGGGAAACGGACGTCGGAAGGGAAGAGTTAGAAATTGACACCTTTTTGGATTTAATTCATTTGCTTAGCTTCGGGTTTGCTCGTTAAGCCTCTGTTTTAAACTTATCATTAGCCCAAAACCCCCGCAAGTCACACACCAAGCCCATACATCACCAAACCACACACCAAGCCCACCAAAACAAACCAAATACACGCCCAAAGCCTTTAACCCCACGCCCATAATCCCTCCGAAATAATAAATCCACACATTAAACACATGTTGAAATCCTAATAAATCACTTTCCCAAATTAAAAGAATCAAATCAAATCACCTTCCCAAATTAAAAGAATCAAATCAAATCTTATAAATCACCTTCCTAATTAAATTAAATCACATTCCTAAACTAAATCAAATCAAATCAAATTAAATCAAATTACCTTCCTAAATTAAAGAGATCTTTTCCTTATGATACAAAAACTAAATATCCCTCATAATTACAAAATATTCCTTCCCTATTCGCATAAGGACAACCCCAACCCTTGCATATAAAAAGAAGCCTAAACCCAACCTTAGAATCCCTAGCTAGCACTCACGCCTAAGAGACAAAGAAAATAACCTTCCCATTACCGTGAATTGCATCCTCCAAACCCTCTCCCCAAAACCGTGAAGACACACACACTCTCTCTCACCATAAAATAGCCACGCACAACCCTTAATATGTTCAAGAAACCCTAGCTCTCTCTGTCTCTCTCTTTGAACAGCCACTGATCGGCAGCAAACCATTATCTCTCTCCTTCTCCCAACTTCATACTCGGCCAAACCAAAAGCAATATCAAAATAAAACCCCAGCAGCCCTCAACGCCACACACTAACAAACAAACTCATCTCTTAACCTTGGACCTCTCCACAAACGACCACCTATCAGCCACTGAATCCATCACAAGCAAACAAAACAAACTGAACAAATAATTATCAAATAAAGCCACACACTCGGCACCATTGGATACATTACACAGCCTTCACGCGCAAATCTTCAACAAACTCTACAACGTGACCAGCTCTCTACCATAAACTGCTCTGACTAAATAAACAAATTAACGAATAACAGCAATGAACCTTAAGCCACCATCAGCGTGAAGAGCAACGTAGAGCCAAAGGGACCATAACGTGAAGATACATGCAGCCTTAACCCAAAGACACGTAAACAAAGACACAGCCCACCCCACTACCACATGCAAGCCGCCACCTAGCAACCCTAATAACCATCGTAAAATAGTCCCCAAATTAGCCCATAAACCACCGCATAAACAGTCCCCAAACTGTACCCCAAATACCGTAAACAGTAACCAAAAGCAACAACCAGAAAACACAGCAAAAACAGATGAAACAGCAGCCTAAAACAACGAGGTGATGAAAGAGAAACAACGAACCAGTAAATCGGAAAAGTTGCGGAGCATTAACCCTTCCGACAACCGCGTAGCGCACTTCCAAGAGACGATTTAAGAGGTTAGACCTGAGGGCACCCTTTTTATTTATTCTCCTCTCTTTTTTATTTATCTTCTTATTTTACTTCGCATCAGTATTGTTAATTGGCGTATGCTATGACCATGGGATGGATGAAATATATGCTATCTCTCGTGGTATATCGGATGGAAACCCAGACATAAATTCCGTAGCCGAATCCGAATGGACGGTAGTGCGGTTTGTACTTGGGAAACAACTCCATATACCACTTGAGAGACACACATATTTTGTTTCATCCAATCTAATGTTTATGCATGATTTAGTTGTTTAGTATGTTATTTATTCTTCTAAGCATGATTTAGTTGTTTAATACGTCATTTATTTTTCTAAGCATGATTTAATCGTTTAGTATGTTATTTATTTTTATGCATGATTTAGTTGGTTATTTCCAAGCATGATTAGTTATTAGGAATTTAATTTATGTTTAGGTTGTTATTTATTTTTTGCTTTAATAATTCAATATATTCATGAGATTGCGTGCTTGCCGTTATTTCGACTTACTTTTATGTATGCAAACTTAGATATAAGTTATATGCAAACTTAGATATAGGTTGTATGCGAACTTAGATGTAGGTTATTGTTGCGTAGACTCGGTTATATTATCACATAAATCCGTTCATTACAAGTGGCATAAGTAAGGGACCATTCTGAACCCAACAGTTTGAGGTCTTCCATTACGAGGGGTGAGTGCGGCCTTAAATCATTTTTCCCAGTTCACACGGGGTGGCGACTCCATTTTATTTCTCCGGTTTAGTCCCCCGTGAGCTACTCTGTACTCCCAACCGAGCCGCGGGCCTGGAACAGTGTCACCGATTTCTGTGTCCTACGGTCTGGCGACTCCACTAGGATGGAGAATCGGCCCCGAAATAATGCCTTGTAATGTTTGTGATTTTTATTTTAGTTAACCGTGTTTACCGTGGGTTGAAAGGGTTTAATCAAAGGCATTGTTTGAGCTATGTAATGGTTTGATGTTTTCCTTCATTCACTACCTTTCTATAAGGAAAAGCTGTGAAGGCACATAGATAATCATTTACTCGAAGCTAACTGTGATGGACTAATTTGGAGGACCTATTGTTTATTCTTATCACCAAGGCGATAAGAGCCTAAGAGACTTGGGTATTTAAGAGAGTCCGCTCCACCCTCCCTTTGGGGAATCTTCATTAGGAAATCCATCTGACAGTCAGTCACGCATAATAACTCGTTGGCACGTACCTTAAGGTATAAAAAAGGTGCGCTCACTGGGTCGCTCGGACCCTTGAGTGGGGAGACCTAGTTGTGGGCAATCCTTCGTCGATGAGAGCCTTTGTCTATACCCCTATAAACCCGAATATGAACCTTAGTTCTAGGACCAATAGAAACTATTCCTCTATGCTTCCGTTTAGGACCGACATCATTTGGATTCAGTTGGACTTTTTGTCATGAGGTATGGGCTTGTTGGGCCATTTAAACTGGGACGAGTCCGTGTTTTGTGGAAATTTGGCCAAAAGCTTCTAAAATGTCAATGTGCCACTTTATGTTTAGGCCCCTTATTATTTGAAGTTTTTTAGCCATGTTATCGCAAAGATGTAAACCTGTTGGGCCTTTTCAACTATGACAAGTTTGCACCGCAGAATAGTATGATTGAATGTTTTAAAATGAGAATAGGTCGACTTATATATCTCATACATCGCACGCATCTCATGAATCTCATGCATACATGCATCATATTAACCCTTTGTGTCTTAAAAGCCATCATAGATATCCGTTGGGTTAGGGTAAGAGGGAAGACTCATCAAAAAGTCGTTAGCAAACATGAGCGAATCAGAGAACGAGGTATCTCGTATGGATCAGTTGGAGACTAGTCTCACTAAGGTTATCGATCAGTTGCAAGCTTTCACCGCCGCTATGGCTAATATGGTTATGCCATGTGCTGGGGGAGGCTCTGAGAATTAAAGGCGTGAGGAACCTCTGAACAGATTGAGTGATGATATCCTTGTCTTTGATGACAATATAAACCTCATTCCCGAGGCGTCGCTGATGTGATAGTTGTGGTCCATTCCCGAACCATGCTCCATTCCCGGAGTGCAACTCCCGGCATGCTAAACCTCATTCCCTAGTGGAGTCGCCAGACTGTAGGACACATAAATCGACGACGTTGTCCCGGGCTCGCGGCCCGATCGGGAGTACGGAGTAGCTCGTGGGGGACTAAACCGGAGAATAAAGGAGTCGCCACCCAGCGTGAACTGGGAAATGATTTAAGGCCGCACTCACCCCTCGCAAGGGAAAACCTCAAACCGTTGGGTTCGGAATGGTCCCTTACTTATGTCAATTGTAATGAACGGATTTATGCAATAATATAACCAAGTCTTACGCAACATACACATGCAAGATTAACCAATATCTAATTTTGCACACATAAGAGTAAATGAAATAAAAGCGAGCACGCAAACTCATGAACATATCAAATAGATAAATGCGGAAATAATAAATATGTGACCAAAGAATTTGGTAGTTTTCAATGTAAGACTTCGCATGCCCGGTTGGACGTATTTCACGTCAAACTAAGCATGTCGTTTCCAGGACAACAAAATAAAATATAATAAAGGGTTTCCCCAGGTCTAACCTTTTAATTCGCTTCTCGGGAGTGCGTCGGGACGTCACCGGAAGGGTTAACATTTTTGCTGTTTTTTTCTGGTTTGCTGTTCCCGCTGTTTCTGCTATTTTCCTCACCGTTTCTACTGTTTTCTCATTCGGTTAGGTGTGTGTTTTGGCAGTTTTTATTGGCCTTGTTGGTTAGGGTGCTATTTTTGGGCCTGTTTTTGGGGTGCAGTTTACGGTTATTTACTTTTGTGAATTTGGTCTGTGTGTTGGCTGAGAAGAGAGACGGTAGTGTGAGGTGTGTGGCAGTCGGTTGAGTCATTTAGTGTGAGTGAGAGGCGCTAGGACGTGTCAATGCATGCAGTGTTTTAGGTTTTATGAATTTGGATTGGGCTTTGGTGGGCTTTGTATGATGTCGGCGTGTGGCTTGGATGAATGGGCTTTGGATAGGTGCAGGGGTTTTAGGCCGAGTCTAATAGTTAAGATAGAGATTAATCGAGCGAACCCGAGGCTAAACAATTGAATTAATTTTGACAAAGTATTTAATTTGAATTTTCCCTTCCGAAGTCCGTTTCCCGTGACTTCCGTAACTTATCGGGTAGTGCCTCCATATGAGGCTCATTATCAGGCCTCATGTAAAAATGCAGTGTCTACAATCGCCTCCACTTTGATGGGCTTGTGCAGTGTGTGAGTGACAATCCTATCAAAGTCATTCATGCATTTTTACTTACTTGGCTTGCCAGCTGTTGCCTGACTTACCTGCTGCTATAAGATGCTTCAAACTGTGTTGATGTGGTGGTGAGGTGCTTCGACCCTTAGTCCATTCCCGAACCGTGCTTGAGAGGTGGTCCGTTCCCGGACCGTGCTCCATTCCCGGAGCGCCATTCTCGACATGCTAAACCTCATTCCTGAGGCATCGTTGATGTGATAGTTGTGGTCCATTCCCGAACCATGCTCCATTACTAGAGCGCCATTCCCGGTATGGTAAACCTCATTCCCGAGGCATCACTGATGTGATAGTTGTGGTCCATTCCTGAACCATGCTCCATTCCCGGAGAGCCATTCCCGGCATGTTAAACCTCATTCCCGAGGCGTCGCTGATGTGATAGTTGTGTTCCATTCCCGAACCATGCTCCATTTCTGGAATGCCATTCTCGGCATGTTAAACCTCATTCCCGAGGCATCGTTGATGTGATAGTTGTGGTCCATTCCCGAACCATGCTCCATTCCCGGAGAGCCATTCCCGGCATGCTAAACCTCATTCCCGATGCATCGCTGATGTGATAGTTGTGGTCTATTTCCAAACCATGCTCCATTCTTGGAACGCCATTCCCGGCATGCTAAACCTCATTCGCGAGGCGTCGCTGATGTGATAGTTATTGTCCATTCCCGGAGTGCCATTCCTGGCATGCTAAAACCTCATTCCCGAGGCGTTACTGATGTGATAGTTATGGTCCATTCCCGAACCATGCTCCATTCCCGGTATGTTAAACCTCATTCCCGAGACGTCGCTGATGTGATAGATGTGGTCCATTCCCGGAGTGCCATTCCCGGCATGCTAAACCTCATTCCCGAGGCGTCGATGATGTGATAGTTGTGGTCCATTCCTGAACCATGCTCCATTCCCAGAGCGCCATTCCCGGCATGCTAAACCTCATTCCCGAGGCGTCGTTGATGTGATAGTTGTGGTCTATTCCCAAACCATGCTCCATTCCCGGAGCGCCATTCCCGGCATTCTAAACCTCATTACCGAGGCATCGCTGATGTGATAGTTATGGCCCATTCCCGAACCATGCTCCATTCCTGGAGCGCCATTCCCGGCATGCTAAACCTCATTCCCGAGGCATCACTGATGTGATAGTTATGGTCCATTCCCGAACCCTGCTCCATTCCCCGAGCGCCATTCCCGGCATGCTAAACCTCATTCCCCAATGGAGTCGCCAGACTGTAGGACACATAAATTGGTGACGCTGTCTCTGGCTCACGGCCCGGTCGGGAGTACGGAGTAGCCCGCGGGGAACTAAACCGGAGAATAAAGGAGTCGCCGCCCATCGTGAACTGGGAAATGTTTTAAGGCCGCACTCACCCCTCGCAAGGGAAGACCTCAAACCGTTGGGTTCAGAATGATCCCTTACTTATATCAATTGTAATGAACGAATTTATGCAATAATATAACCAAGTCTTACGCAACATACACATGTAAGATTAACCAATATCTAAGTTTGCACACATAGGAGTAAATGAAATAAAAGCGAGCACGCAATCTCATGAACATATCAAATAGATAAATGCAGAAATAATAAATATATGACCAAAGAATTTGGCCATTTTCAATGTAGGAATTCGCATGCCCGGTTGGACGTATTTCATGTCCAACCAAGCATGTCGTTTCCAGGACAGCAAAATAAAATATAATAAAGGGTTCCCTCGAGTCTTACCTTTTAAGTCACTTATCGGGAGTGCGTCAGGACGTCGCTGGAAGGGTTAACATTTTCACTTTTTTTTTCTGGTTCACTGTTCCCGCTGTTTATGCTATTTTGCTCGCTGTTTCGACTATTTTATCATTCGGTTAGGTGTGTGTTTTGGTAGTTTTTGTTGGCTTTGTTGGTTAGGGTGCTGTTTTTGGGGTACAGTTTGCGGTTATTGGCTTTTGTGAATTTGGTCTGTGTGTTGGCTGAGAAGAGAGACGATAGTGTGAGTGAGAGGCGCTAGGACGTGTTAATGCATGCAGTGTTTTAGGTTTTGTGAATTTGGATTGGGCTTTGGTGGGCTTTGTATAATGTGGGTGTGTGGATTGGGCTTTGTTATCCATATATTCTATGAGTTCTATCATAAATATACATATAGTCATGCATATAATCACCGCGCTACCAACCACGAAGCACACATAACAATCAATACATCATAAACCACATAATCAAACAATACATACATATGGCTGGCTGACTTACGTATACAATGCTCGTACGAGACTCATTACATGTTTTTGAATAGGTATGAGATGAATTTCGTCTGAACATATTCCTAACCTCGACTACTATACAACGAGATCATCAACAAATTAAACATACATGCATGCATACATACATACCACGACCCACCAAACTCATCGCACGACTTCTCATACATAAGCAAATCCATAACAAATACTCAGGGTCATTATTTAAACACTCGCATACATACATATGTTTCAAAAATAAGAACATACATCTTGTTACCAAATTTAAATATCATATCAATTTATAGTCCTCATATCTTCCATTCACCGATCAAGCATACACCGTTTTCCAAAATTCTTGCTGAAACATTGATACAATACCTAACTCACTCAAATTATCCATAGCTTATCATCACATACCAATACAAATACGTGTACTAATACTTTTACATATACTTATACGTACTATTACATATTCATATATTTACGTACATAAACACATACATATAGACATTAAGCTTCTCAACTACTTCACTTTACAACATAGCAATAACCAAGAATCTCGCACTTCTTTCTCAATATCATCTCTTATATATATTCTTGTCTTAACCTAAACATTTCAATAATCTCTATATACATATATATATATGTTGGGTTTTCTAGGTTATCCCAAGATCAAATTAAGCTATGAAAAGTCCGAATACAATAAAGTAAAGTTGCGGAAATACTCATTTTGATCGGATTTACGATGAGTAGAACGCAAAAAAATTTATGCTCCTTCCTTGAACTAGAGTACTGAATATTACAAACTTTTCAATTACAGCTCATGTCTGTATGTTTCCATGTATGTTGATAATACCTGCCAACTGAGCATATGAAGATCCATTTTAGTCAATGTTAAGGAGAATTCACAAATTAAATAATTCAAAATGAAATAAACAAAAATTAACTTGTTTCAAAAATGGTTTGAGATACGTCTCAGGAGTGGAAATTCCTTACTCGGCTATCTCTTACCAATTTCACATTTTTAGTCAAAAATAAAAACACAAAAAATGGAAAATATTTTTGTAATTTTTGAAAATTTTCCAATTTTTTTGTATTTTTCAAAAAAAATTTGGACTAAAAATAAAAACAACATACAAACTAAAAATAAGGTACTAATCAACTAATTCCCTCCCCCAAACCTAAATGAGACATTGTCCCCAATGCGTTCAAAACATAAACAAAAGGTAGGAACAATGGTACCGAGTTTATGCGTCAGTCTCCTCCTCATCGCTGTCGTCAGATGGTGGGTCAGGGAACTCTGGAACAGTAATGTGCAAATCATTTGCCATTTGTTGTAGTGCATGGCCGATTGCTCTGTTATATTGAAGCATATAATCCACACGAGATCCCAAACGACGAACTTCATGAGAAATAGTACGAGGCCTTGATGATCTTGGTGGTGGCTGAGGTGGTTGTTGTTGCTGCTGTGCGGAAGAATATGCTCCAGCTTGAGCTTGTCTCTCTGTTTGGAGTTGCTGGATTATGCGGGCTATTAAAGTTGTCATGGGTTGCATTGTTTCTTCTCTGGGATCAACAGACACCATGGCCAATGTACAAAGTGATGTGATCAAGGTAGCAGTATAACAGACCTGCCTGTGTTGATCTCGCAGCCCAGGCTATATTTGTTGAGATTAACTGTCCAATATCAATAGTAAGGCCCTCCAGAATGCAATATAACAAGATCATGCGTTCCTTTGTGACATAAGTAATGTGTGATCCTGGTAACAACGATCGGGTCACAAAATTGAACCACACCTTTGCTTCAGGTTTGAGTAATCTCAAACTTATCTTCTGGTGTTCCCCATTGCTACTCAATACCCAAGCCGCATTAGGAACACACAATGTTTCTGTTAAATCTGTAATATCAATCTCCTCCTTAACTGCAGAGTACTCATCAGCTTCCATATCAGGTAATCCATAGAATCTGTTAATTGTAGTAGGATCAAATGCTACTTGTTGATCTCTAACCATTGCTACATATGCACGATGCTCATAAGCATTAGCGTAAAACTCCCGTACAATAGCTGCATAAGCGGGGTGAGGCTGCAAACAAAGCTTTTGCCAGTGTCTGGTTGCAATGATCCTGTCAATCTCCGGGAATAGTCCGGGGCGGATTTCAAAACCCCTCTCCATAATATGAACTTTTCTAGTCATTCCCTATTCGAATCTCCTCTCTACATCTGCCGAAAAAAAATTTGTAGTGTCAAAATTGGGTTCAGCAGATGTTGAAGCCTTGGATCTCTTCGGTGGCATTGTTCACAAAATTTTGGACAGAATCTCCCCTAAAATCTCAAAGTTTCCCACAAAACACCCTAAAACTATCAACACACAAATCCCAACTTCGCCCCCAAAACTACAAAGTTCACAAATCCAACACTTCCAAAGTCCAACCAATTTCAATAATATCTACCACACAAATTACCAAATTAATTTCTTCAAATTATACTGTTAATAATTTTGAAAATCTGGACCTATTTTTCCTCGGCTTTGGCTTGGCAGTGGGCTCGGTTAGGCTTGGCTTTGTTCGGTTTTGGTTGGTTCTCGGTGGTGGTGGCTCTGTAGTGGGTGAACTCGGCGGTAGTGGTGTTTCTCGGTTTATGGTTTCAGTGGTAGATCTCGGTTTCGGCAAGGGTGGCTCACGGCAGATCTTGGTGTTTGGTGAGTGGTGACTGTGATGATTCTCGGTGATGTTGGTGCGGTTGGTGGGTTGTAGTTGGCTTGGCAGTGGCGGGTTCGCGGCTAGTGGTGTCTCGGCTGGTGGATCTCTCGGTGATGGTGGCTTGACATGGTCGGTCAAGATGGAGATTTCGGTGATGGTGGCTTGATTTTGAAGAAGAAGATGATGATGAGTTTGGTAGATCTCGGTCTCTGGTGGCTCGGTAAAGGCTTGGTGTATAACTTGGCGAAGGTTGCGGTTGTGGATCTCGGTCAAAGGCTCGGTGGCTGGTGGGTTTCGGCTCTGTTTGTGGGTTCTTGTTGGTGAATATCTCCGCTGTGACTCAGTTGTGACTCGGTGAAGGAAAGGCTCGGTCACGATGATGAAGGTAGTGGCTCGCGGTGGTTGAGGATGGTAGTCTCGACGGTGGCGGCTAATACTCGGCGAGATAGTGGCAGTTCGGCTCGGCAATGGACCGGTTTGTCTCGATTCAGGTAGCTCATGGTCGGTCTCTGTTTGTCTCGGCTTGCTCTCGGTTTGGTAGATCTCGGTGATGGCTCTCGGTTTGAGTGGAGGTCGGTGGCTGTGGTCGATGTCAAAGGTGGATATTCCGGTTGTGGAGGCTCACGGTTTCGGTAATGGTGGAAGTTTGAGGGAAAATGGTGAGTCTCGATTTTGTGAGGTTTTGGTTTGACTGAGATGGGTCTTGGTTAGATGATTTGGGCTAGGTGAGGGCTTCTGGTTTCGTGGTGTTTGAGGAAGAAGAAGGAATAAAAATGAGATCTACGGCGCCTCTGCTTATGTTCTTAGAGTCAGCGTCGCGACGCTGATGATTTTTTTTTTTTTTTTTTTGGCAAAACCTTGTCTTGCGACGGATAAATCCATAGGGACGCCTCCCAAGAGCTGACTCCTTACTCGGCCGTCTCTTCTGCATTGACTTTGTATCTTCCTGATTTTGTCAAATTTTTATTTTGTAAAAATCCCGCTTGCACTGGCTTGCTTTGTCCTGAAAAAATTCCGTTTTTATTTTTCCTACAAAACTAACATACAAAATTAAAAAGTTCACACAAAATTTGAAAACAAATTACAACAAATTGCATGGGTTGCCTCCCTGCTAGCGCTAAATTTTTCGTCTTCAGCCAGACGTGACTGAAATCCATCTGTTAAAGAGGTTTCAATGTCATTTTGGATGTCCGATTAAAGACAATCCCGTGAGCATTGCTTTTGAAGGGTCTCTTCCAACGGTAAAGTGGCAAAAATAGTTTTGTCTCATTCAGTGCTCGTGCCACCTTTTTACTCCTTGTTGTTCCAGTGATTCCTGCAAAGAAAGAAAGAAAATCAGGAGGTCTCGTATGATACTTGACTTGGAATGTAGATTCCATTCTGTCAAGCTTCTGGTTGCTATCTTTGATTTGTACTCCCCAAAACAGCGATGTTTCTCCTGAATGCTCTGGATCTTTATTAAGTTCTGTCATTTGCTCCTCAATTTGCTCTACTTCATGCTCCACCTGAGGATGAAAAGATGAGTCAGACATTAGGTCTTCATCCTCTGATTCGGGTGAATTGATTGGCTCGGGTAGATCTTCTTCAAACATGTGTGCAATGCAATCTCCAAGATCTTCGTTTTGAGGATACAGAATTTCAACCTCAATTTTTGATGCAGTTGGAACAAATATTTCAGCTTCATCCTCGTCAGAATTTGAATAATAGAAATCAAATCGAGACTTTGCCGATTCGGGTTCCTGAACTGATACCTCTGTTTGTTGATACTGCTCAGTCTCCTCCTCTGTTAAGGTGTCATTGTGAAATGATTGGTATTTGAAGGCTTTATCAGTGTCATCTGAAATTGATTCTTGAGGTATGTAATTCTGGTTTTCTGTGAATTGTCTGATCTGATCTGTCATTCTCTGTATGGATTCTGCGTTACTCTGAACTCGTGCATCAAATCGAGCTGTCTGTTCTTTGAACATGTGAATCAATTGATCTTCCTCGGATGGTTCTGGTTGTTGATGAAGATCGTAGGTGGATGGTGGATAAGATGGAAAATATGATGGTTCTTCGTACCTTGAATGATTCTGATAGTTCTGCCACCCTGAATTGTAGTTGTACTCGCAATAATCACTTGGGTGGTTATTATTACATATGTCACATCTCCATATCGAGTTCTGTTGAGCAAATGTAGTATTTTTTGGTTCTGGCATCCATTGATAGTCGTTGGGCTGTACAACAGGCCTCAGAAAACCGGACTGTTGCTCCCAGATTTGGGGTGTATATTCTAGTAAAGCTCTTGATCTTTCAATCTCCCAATAATGTTCCATTTTTTTTTAATCACCCTGAAATAAAAGAAAGAAATAAAAATTACAGATAAAAATAAAGAAAATTATATACAAGTAAATTGGATAGCTTCAAAATTAACAACTCAAGAAATATAAGTCCCCGGCAACGGCGCCAAAAACTTGACCGGCGTAAACACACACGTATAACGCAAGCACACGTATCGTTCAAGTAGTATAAAAATATCGATCTCACGAGGACTTAATTCCTACTGTTGTTATTAATTATTGAATCTATTTATTTACAAATATCTAATTAAATGGAGAAGAGAATGATTGTTTGATTGGTTGAATGTGGTTTTGCACAATAAATAAAAAGATAAAAGAAAATACTAAGGAAAATGACAAAATACACAAAGATATAGGGTCGTGAATCATTCTAATATCATTTTAAAGATGAAGTGGTTATTTTATAGTTGTGTAATAAATCAGTTTACTAAACTGGAACACTAAATTATGTAAAAGCCTCTTCCGATGGTCAGACACAAATACCCAGTTTAACCCAATTGAACCATATGTCTATATGTCAACCAAATTATCTGGATTCATTAAGTTTAAGTTCCAATTATGGCTACCCCGCCCAGGTACACCGGTATCCTCCTGTAAGGAAATCTATTAAAGGGTTATTTATCCTCAAGGAAGATCGTGGGCTATTAAGTCTAAGGCTGAAACCTAAAATTCCTATGTCTAGTTCATTTTAGATTTACCACATCAATCTTATTGGTGATCAGACAACAAGAAGCATTAAGCTTAAGACTTAATAAGTAAACCTTTAAATTACCCAAACTATAAAATAACCCCTTATAAACTGGTGATATTAAAAGTCATCACAACCTCAGAAAACTAACACATAATTAGGACTAGTAAAAACATAAAAGTAAAAGACATAAAGTAAAAGCTGAGAAGTAAATTACAATAAAATGCTAAGGTAAAAGGAATTACTTTTACTACTACTAATTTAGATATCTCCCATAAAATAATATATAAACTTGTGATAATATTACCAACCGACCAATCTGGCGGTATCCTGATTAAGTCAAATTAAGTCCAACCAGCCATAAAGGCGGAACCAAAATTAAATTACCAAACGACCAATCTGGCGGTATCCTTTATTAGTCAGGTTTAAACCAGATTAAAATGAATTACCAACCGACCAATCTGGCGGTATCCTTTTTAAGTCAATATTTTAAATAGTGAATATATTATTTTTAAGGGAGATTAATCTAAATAGTAACAGTAAAAGAATTACCTTTCACCCTAGCTGGAGAAGTTACCTCCTCATGGTAAATAGTAAAAACTGTAAAAAGTAAAAAGTAAAAATTAAATTACTATTATCACAAAACGTAATTAAAATTATTTACAAAACTAAAAATTAAAAAACTAAAAAATCTAGAAAGAGAAACTCTCTCTTTAGAAAGAATTGAAGAGAGAGGAAGGTAAAATGAAATCTGAAATTCGAAGCTGAATTTATAGGCGCAGATAGGCTCCTGGCGTCGCGACGCTGGATCCTTTGGCGTAGCGACGCTGGAATAATGTGTCGTGGCATGTTCTCGGCTTGACACGTGGCGATTCGGATAAGAGGATAAGGCGACACGTGGCGAGGCGGCTAAGAGCTCAATTATTGCGATGACGTGGCAAGGTGGCTGAGATCAATTTTCGGCATCGTAGGATGATGACACGTGTCACGTTGTGATTGGCTGATGCTGACGTGGCATGTTGACTCGGTTGACCATCTGATGTGGACGATGACGTGGCACGACGCGTGGCATAGTTGACTCGTTTACTGATGACGTGGTGATGACATGGATGACACGTGGCACACGTGGCAATTGTGAGTGTCGGCACCGTAGCACACGTGGCACGGCGCACGTTAGCAGATCGGCTGTGATAGTGACACGTGGCACGACATATTTTAGCAAAGTCAAACTTTTCTCAGATTTTGATTTGTGGACCCGGCGCACGTTAGCACTGTTCGGCGCATTTTAGACGTAGCGACGTGGAAGCATTGGCGTCGCGACGCGAGAAATGACCAAAATGCCCTTTATGCCAATTTTCACAGTTTTGCTCCAAATCACCTTCAGAATGTCCTGAAACTTTATTTATCTACAAAATAACACAAAACACATCAAAATATTCACAAGACTCAAGAAACTATACAAAATATTAGGATAAATGAGTGGGAAATAGTGATATAAATACCACTCATCAGTTGTACCAAGTAAGGTTTAGGCCAATTTGGTTGGATCCAATTGGGCCCAAAACCGCATCCATAAAGTCCAATTATGACTTAATGGACCTTAATTATTTAATTGGGCCAAATGGGCCAAAATTGATTTATGGGCTTATAGGGTAAATCTCGGATTGGACTTTGGTTATCGGTTTGACCCGAGTTGACCAAAAGTCCACGCCTTATAGAAATTAATTAAATGCCTATTGGACTTTAATTAAATAAACATTAGATGTTAATTGAGCTTTGAGACCCGTTGCGATTAAATTTGGAATTTAAGTCGTAAAAGGTTCGTTAATAAAAGTGTAATATTTAATTTGGAATTAAATAGTGAATTAGAATTAAATACAAATTGAATTGGATTTAATTTTTTAGTTTAATTTAATTCAAGAATTTCGTACTTTGAGTACTTATTCGCAAAACGAGTTTGACTCGAGCAAAAAATCAAATCGTTGTTTGAACATTGGATGATCACTAGTTATCAGATTAATTAATTGGATTAGATTGATTGATAACATGCTTGTATGAATACATGGTTGCGATGCATGAATAATGTATATCGGACGGATATTAGTCGGGTGGGACAATTTTGGAAATTGTTGTAATAAATTTGATTTATTAATTGGACCTGCGTGTCCAGCCTTATCACCTCTATACTCTTTGTATTCTCTTCTTACCTATTCCCCTCAATATAAATGAGGTTTCTTTAGAAGTGTAGTGTAACAGGTAGAAGTAAATACATGTGCTAGCTTTGGAGAGAGAAAATGAGAGATTTGATCTAGGATCAATGTAAAGTATCCATCCGCATATCATTATTATTTGATTTATACGCGCTTTATTATGTGTTTAGAATGCATGTTTAAGGGTGAATGATGATGAGACCTTAAGAAAGATAATAAATTGGTTGCCAATTTGCACGCGAAAAACCCTCGTTCAATATTAAGCGTCTTTCCTTCCATTGAGTGATTCTCACTCAAGATCCTAGACGGCATTGGTTTTTTGGCCAAAGTCAATGCCTTTGTCTGTCGAAGATGTGTTTGAATCACGAAGGCTTTGTTCCATATCAGTGTCTTGTCAAGTTGTGGTTTGTTGGACAAAGTCAAGACCACTTCTTGTCCATCGACATTGATTATGAAGCTTTCCATGGTCAATGGGTCGCGCTTGACTGGGATCACTAAGTTTGTTGTGCCAAAGCCAAGGCTTAGTTGATTCAGAGGAAAAAGGTTAGGTAATACATTGGATGTATTGGCATATATAAGATATATGTTTCGGATTTGGATATCCCCCTACCGGATCTAGGAATTGGATTGGATCTAATTGATCTTAGAGATCGACCTAGTTAATTATCATACAATTTGTTGGCCAAAGTCAAGATTGTGTGATATTTTACGGGATCCTAGCCCACTAGGAAATGCGGTTTCCCGAGTACTCGACAGAGGGTTAGAGGCTCGCCGAAAAATAGTGGGAGGCAAGAATTGAATTTGCAATATTCGTTCAATTACTCGCCATACGCGCTCATTCAAATTATTTTGTCGTTAGATTAAATGTTAGTTGGACAAATATTTAAATTGTTGTTTTAATTAACAGTTGGACTGTATTATAATTGGATTATATTAATCAATATATTTGAATTAATTAATTTCAATTTACAGTTGATTTTATAATTGGATTATAGTAATCAATGTAATTGAGGTTAATTGATTTAAATTATATTTGATTATATAGTTGGACTACTATAATCATTATAATAAAAGGTACCACAAATCGTTGATTAAATAGTGTGACTATTAGAATCAAGAGAAAATTGAAAGATTGACATTTAAAACATAATCCTGGGGAAAATGTATTTAAATGGTTTAATTTTCAAATTGGGAATAAATTTCAAGATGGTCTTGGAAATTAATAAGTTATTTTATTTGATAAAATAATATATTAAGCCTAAGTCTGGAGTTAAGCAAATAAGTGGAACATGATATTTGGAATATTCATGTAATGATAACTTTAGTGCTTAATCCATAATACTTGTCATATAGACTCCTTAATTTCTTTATCAGAACTAAAGATTAGATTCTTAAAGTATGATACTGAAATTGAAGGATTTTTATAAATCTAAAATTAGATTTTAGAAGTAAAAAATTGCAATAAATAATTCTTGGAGAATTAATGACTAATCTCAAGGAGATAAAGTCAAAGTTTGCAATAAGGCAAGTAGCGCAAGGCGCACCTTACTTCGATATTCTAGAAACCCGAGGCTTGGCCAAAGGCGACCGGAATATGGAAAAGGCAAAGGCAAAATCATTATAATCTTCTAGGAAGATAAAAGGAAATATCCCAAGAAGGAATTGATGACGAGAAAGGCTCTGACTTCAAAAAATGATTGTCATAATTATGTTCACAACTAGTATTGAAATTGGATTTTAAATACTTAGTGTGGTACATAAAATATATGTATTGATGTTCAGAATCTGCTATGAGCAGGATAATGACATCAATTCAGATTTATCTACGAATTGGAAATGGGACGAAAGTCGCTGTTTTAATCGTGGATACCAGAATTTAGGAACTACCTTCGGGTATGTACTTAAATTAGGAAACTGTTATAATGTAACTAGTTTGACTAGAAACATTATCTCCATAGTGCGTATAACCCGCTGCGGGTGTACCTTTATATTCTAGAACACTAAAGTGTTTTATTATATAAAGATGATATTGAGATAAACACATTAGATGTGAATAACAGATTTTATATTTTGAATATAAAAAATATCTCAAATATATAACATGACAAATAAATAGCTCAAACTGATTTGATCAGAAGAAACTGATTGTGGCATATTTGTCAGGGAAACTATTAAACAAGAATCATATATCCACACTTTCGAAGAGTGGGTACCAAGACTAATTTGATCCAATCAAATAAAGTCTACGAATCTAGTTTATTGGGCAAAGTGCCTAAAACACTATTTACTTGGTAAAAGTGTAAATGCCACCGATCTGTTAGCCTTAGTTCATAGTGAAGCAAGTGGCCCATGTCTAGCTAGGCTAGATATGGATATGAATATTTCGTGACCTCTACGGATGTGGCATCGCATATGGTTATGTGTTTCTTTTGAAACACAAATCGGAAACTTTTATAGTTTCGACACGAAATAGACAAACAAATCGGCTAAAGTATTAAACCGTCCCGGTAAGACCGTAATGGAAAATACTTAAGCAATAAGTTTCTCGTATACTTGAAAGAGTATAGTAATCTTACAATGAGGACTCCTCCCGCAACACGTCAGTTTGACGGTGTGTCCGAACAAGATTAACCGAATTTTGTAAGACATGATAAGGTTAATCACGAGTCGCTCTGAGCTACCATTTCCTTCAACGGATATGCTTTAAACAGTGCAAGAACTTATTTTGAATAAGGTTCCATAATAATCTGTTTGACAGATATCATATTAGATATGAACAGGAAAAGAAACCGGGTTTCACATTCCTGAATATTTGGGAATGCTAAGCATACGTTTGGATGATACCAAACAAGAACTCAAATTGGATAAGTGCAAAATGTAGGTTATCCCAGGGATACCATAAGTATTATACTTATACACCTCACCAGATAATAATTAGATTATTGCTCACCATCCGGTTTTCCTAAGAGGAATACCGATATGCAGTGGTAAGTGGGAGGATAGTATAACTCGATGAAAATCGGAGTAATACTGTTCAAGGCACCGAATCTTAATGGAACATAAATAGTTCATCAAGGATGAAACTATACCATTAATCTTCGAATACACAAGAACTGCGTAGGTCGGAGAGAATCAGAAAACAACCTGGGGTATGGGTTTCTGATCTCACCTCATAAAGATGTCTATCTTATTGAGGAATACCAACTGACTACGTATGAGGAAGTGATACAAGGTATCGACTCCCTATTATAGCAAAGTGTCATGAATCCAAATAGGATTCCATGTAAATCAACTATGTTTGGATACTTGTTGATGTACCGCAAGGCATTGTGCCTATCGGTACTATATGAGTCTTCAAGGAAGACATACATGGAAGGCAACATACCAACGTATAAAGCTAGGCTTTTAACGGAAAGGTATCGTCATCAACATTGTGTTGATTATGATTCAACCTTTTACCTGTTGCCACGGTAAATCCATTTGGATAATGCTTGTTATTTGATCCATGTTTGGATTTAAGCAAGCATAGGTTCTAGGAATTATCGTTTTGATGTAATCATAAATATTTTATGGTTTAATTCAAAACGAAATGATTCTTGTGTATATAAGAGGGTTAGTGGGAGCGCACTGACAGTGGCTGTCCTATATAAAATAATGATAATATGTCATTTCTTGGAAATGATATTCCTATAAAATAAATATCGGCGAAAGCTTGGCTTTCGAAATACTCTCTGAGAAATTGTACATTGAAAAATGTACGAGACCTGATGTCTCATACGCTTTGAGCATATGGATTCACAAACAGGCCAATCCGAGTGAAAGTCACTGGATTGATATTAAAAACATCCGTTAGTATCTTAGAGAACTAAGGATGTTGTCTTAGTCTAAGGAGAAGGAGAACTTGAAGTGACTGGGGTCACTGTAGCGAGTTTCCTATAACCGATAAAGTCGACTAAAGTCGTAACGGTACTATACAGTTATGAATAACGGTCCAAGTGAGCTGGAAATCTTCCAAGCAAGATATTGTTACCGAATAAACAATAAATGCGGGTTAATTGCAGCAGCTAAAGCAGCAATAGAAGCCATCTAGGTCAATAACAAATCTAATTAGATTAGATATAGTTCTGTTAGCAGCTGAGCTAGGCGTCAGCACAGGCTAAAGAATTAATGGTTTCATCAACGATCCAGATACATACTTCGATATTCATCTTATTCGTTCGGATCATACATCGTGGCGATGTGATGATCAAATAAATCACATCAAGATGATATTCATACAAATCCGCTGACAAAAGCTTTTCTCAGCAGTTTGAGCCAACCGTACATAGTTCGGGTGTCAGAGACTCGAGTGACTGGCTATAGGCCAAGTGGGAGATTGTTGGACAATTATGACCCATAGAGTCACTATTTGTACAGATCATGGTGTTGTTGTACAAATTAACTATGTGACAAAAGAGATTGCACTCTTATCATTTGTGATTAGATCACCTAGATATATAAATGATGAGAGGTCCCTATGATTTGTTCATGGACAGAAAATGATATGAGACAGTATCAGTCCACGAAGGATAAATCATTAAATATCTCTAGTCAGAGTATTATCGATATTGGACATCGATAAATACGTAAAAGACTAGTATTACACTTGTGCGCGTTTGTGATTGCACAATGGCATAGTTCTCATATATTTGGGTATATGATACTCATGCAAGTGTAATAGGAGGTTGTTTTTTACCGATGGTACGGGAAACAACTTCGCTCTGGATAGACCCCTGCGGAATCCCATTGGTAGTATGACTAAGTGTCTATGGGAGTCTGCAATCAAGGTAGGTGTATTTGGTCTTAACCTGAGACTTGCACCGCTAATGCTTACGACCATCAATATACTTTAGTTGAGGTCGTCTAGGGCTTTAACCGGTTCTGTGTACGCCAATGCTGGGTATATTGAGAATCGTAGTGTGTTGGGTGTGATGTCAAGACGGAAGTGTCACTCCAGTCATATGGAGATGATTGTCATGAAGGATACGGAACTCGTTCTCTTAAATGCTCGAGCTATCGGGATATTATGACAAGGTCATGTATATCCGATTATAGAGACTAGTTTCCAGACATCCAATATGTGCTTCGTACGAGGCAGACACAATTCCAGCCCTAGGCCTAGCACGTGAACATCCGATACTGGACCGAAATACGTAATTCTTCAGTATACTACGCTTGATATAGATCTAATATTCCTATAAGGATATTTCTGGAGAATTGGGTAGGCATGACGATTTGCTAGAAGCCAACCTTGTCTTGTAAATCGGTATAAACGTAGTACGAGGTACTTACGTGTTCGGATAGTCCGATGACCGTATTTACTTCACACATATCCGGGGATCTCATGGGTCGCTTCCCGAAGATTCACCGATGATGTATGACTCGTACTTTATTAATCTGGGATTAATTAGAAGAGAGACAAAATTAATCTGGGATTAATTGCGGAGATATTTTATCTGGGATAAAATATTAATTAAAGAGAGATAACGATTAATTTGTAATTAATCGATAAAATAATATATACGATATATTATGCGAAATTGGATTTCGACGCGGAATTAAAATTTGATTTTAATTCGGGCGAACGAATTAATTTAAAATTAATTCGTTAGTGACGTGAATAGTGATTTCGCTAGGCGTAATCGTTTAATTATGTCGCGACGGAAAATTCGTTAATTTGAAATTAGCGAACCCGAGCCCGAGTGTGATTGCGAGCGCATTCGCATTTCGAATTCGAATGCGGCACGTAAGTCACATCAAGCGTCATATCATTAGTCACATCAAGCATCAAATCACTTGTCACTTTGAGTGATGTGACTTGCCAACATGTCACTTTATTAAAGTGATATGAGTTGATGTGAATAGTGAAAGGTGGTTGGCAAAAGTTAAATAGCTTTTGCTTTTTGACTTTTGCTTTTTGAAATTTAAAAATGGTAAATGCTTTATTAATTTGGGAAATTATAAAAGCATTTTACACTTTTTATTTTTAGACAATCGTTCTCTCTCTTTTATGTATTAGGGCTTTTTGGAGCCAAAATCTCTTCTTCTTCTCTCACGGTCTCAAGACCGATTTCTTCATCTATTTTTTTGGTTTTGACCGAGCAAAATGGAGAAGCAAATGATCTTGTTGCAAGATCTATGTGCTAGCACACTCATGGAGGAATACAAAGGTGATAGGGAAGTGTCTTCATGAGCATGGAATCCATTCTTGGAGCTTCAATGGTGTTCATCAATGGCCGATTCTTGGAGGAGGAAGCAGCCCCCACGCCGTACAGTCCACCATTTGCGCAGCCCACTGCCGAGCAAGGAGGAGCAGTGCGTTTTTGATCCTTGTTGCATCTCTACCGATCAATGTGAGTTTTTTCCGCACCTCCCTTGATGTGTATTCATATTGTTTCATGCTTAATCTATGATCTTGGGACCCTTAGAGGACTCCAATAATACATGTGTCTATCAACATCATTTGGACAAGCCTTCACTCCATGTGTAACCTCTATAGGATCTTCTACTAGTGTAGCTATAATGGGGGGAATCTAATGGCTTTGTACCTTTACCCAAGCGAGTCACAAAATATGGTGATATGAAGGAATGAATAGCACCCGAATTAAACAATACTTTAACATGCATTGAACCAATTGATAATGTACTTGTGATGATTGCATTAGATGCCTGAGCATCATAAGGTGTGAGAATATACTCCCTACCTTGAGCTCTACGGGTGGGAGCTTGTCCCTGGTCACCCATTATTTGTCCATTTCCTCATACTATCTGACCTCTGCCCACTACTCTCTGCTCCATTTCCCCGATACTTCTACCAAGCTACGATTCAAATGCCTGTGGTGTAACACTAGGAGGTGTCAACTGGTCTTTCGGTACTAGACAATCCCTCTTCAAGTGACTCATTTGCTCACAACGGTAACAACTTCTACTCTCAAATCGACAAGCTCCAAGATGAGATCGTCCATATATCATACATAATAGAAAACCATGCCCCGGCTGGCCACCAATAGATAAAAACCCGCATGAGATGTAACACTCTAGGCAAGTCTGTGATGTGAACCTCTCTGAGTCAGGCCCATATCTCGATGTATAGTGGAAGGGGTTGACATCTGTTACTGTCTACTTGGGCCACCTTGTTGTGGCCTAACCTTCTCCTCTGATCTTGGCCTCTTCCGAGAGTTTCTCTCGACTTGCCTCTCCCTAACTCGCGCCTCAAATTGTAGAGCAACATCCATGACCTAGATATAAATGGTGGTCTCTGTGAAGTGGATGGACCAAAATAGATAATCCTGAAGCCCATTGAAAATTCTTTTCAGCTTCATCTCTTCAGTCCTAACTAGATGTGGGGTGTATCGGGATAGTCAAGTAAACTGTATATCATATTGAGAAATCTTCATCTGATCCCCCTCGGCTAACAGCTCAAACTCTCAAGCTCTTACATCTCTAATACTCTGTGGTAGTAATCGAGACAAAAAAGCCGCACTAAACTCAGCCCACGTCAATGGGGGAGCACCATATCGTCGACTATCTCGAAAATCCATGAACCAAGTATTGGCTACATCTGTCAATTGAAAACTGACTAACTCCACCGCCCTCTCCGATAAACATACCAAAGCGGTATATATGTAGTCTGACTCCTCAATAAATTCGCATGGGTCGGGGGAGGACTCTACTCTTGAGAATATAGATGGATGTAACTTACGAAAATCATGCAAAGAGACTGGTAACTCATGTCGCTGCAGTAATTATTACTGAAGGTAGTTCATAAGGTATAATAGAAGGTCCTGCTTGGAAAGCATTAGGATTCGATCTAGTTGGCAGAACTGTTATCTGGTGAGCCACCGAATGTCCTAAGGTGGGGGTGAAACTAGATTTATGGGATCTGTAGCTCTCGGCTCTGGGCCTGGAGGTTACTGTTGTCAGGTAATCAACTGAACCAAAGCTTATATTGATCGTTGAATCTACTACAAACTCACCGCTACTGCATCATCAGCCTAGCCCACTGGTCTTCCCTTATCATCTCATATACCACCCTCATGTACAAATTCCATTATGTGTCCCCTATCTGGCTCAGGGGAATCCACCATTAATCTCTGGTCTGGATCTACGCCCTAGGGCGCTCTACCACGCCTGGGTCTACCTTTGACTTTAGTTCTACCTTTAGGCAGCAAGATATCTAAATAAATGGAAGGAGAAAAAAGCCAATCAATTTTTTTGGAGGTTTAAAATAAAAGGATGAGAAATACCTCGGGACAAGGATTCTAGAGACACAGCCTCCTATATATTAGTACCCTGGGTATACTACATATATAAGACATTACTACTCCATCACTGTAGTCACTATCCCCGTAGACCATGCTCTGATACCAACTTTATAACATCTTCAATTTGGGAAGGTTACCGACAGATGATAGATCCCACTGCCATCTGAGCCACTGACTGAACTAGAGAAATAATTGTTCTTTTGTCTTAATAACTCTTTATATTATCAATGAACAAGCACACACATTTCATAAAACTATTTTACTACATGAACTATAAGAAGAACATATATAGACTGAGTACTCTATACAATTATATATGTGTCATACATCAAAAGACACCAAAGTAAAAGCTACATTCTATATGAATGTAGAGCTGACATGATGAACCGCTATGACTATTAACTATATTGCTGCTATTATCCCCGATCCATGTCTCCAAAAGATGACTATGGCTAACCAGCTAAAAGAGCCTGCAAAGCTGGAGAGTGAGGTGGTGAGATCAAAAGAACTCGGTGAGCGAAGCTAAAAAACCAGGAAAAAAATGTTAGAATTATTGTGTCAAAAGCTCGTAATAAATAATTATTTTCTAAATTTATAAATCTAAAGATCATGTCTTTCTTTCAAAACATATATGAAAACTCTTTTAATAATTTGTATGTCTGAAAATCTCGGAAGATATGTAAAAACTCTGAAACATGGGGTGTTACGTATCGTCGTCCTCCAATACACCTAAACTAGTGGTCTTGGCGCATTACGTATCACCGTCCCCCAAGGAATGCCACTATCATGTCTCTGAATCTATGGCTTATAAGTGTTATGTATCGTCGTCCCTCTAGCCCTGAAATCTATGATCTAAGGACGTTATGTATCGTCATCCCCATAGCACTGAAATGTAGGATCTAGGGGCATTACGTAACGTCGTCCCCCTAGTTTTGCTCTACATGTGCACTTATCGTCTATCACCGTCAATTCCAAGTTATCATCTGAGGTTGGTTTTTCCCCCATGCCTCAAAAATCATAAATTCATACTTTAAAATCATTCTTATAATCAAAACATATCAAGTCATTTAAAATTAGTGCTTTAGTAAACTTTTGATAAAGCTCATTTAAAATCAAGAAAATAGAAATTCCTTTTTGGAAACATAAAAACTTTGAAATATGTATTCCACTCACAGTGCTAAGGCAAGTCAGCTCAATTCAATAAAACTTTGAATTCATCCAATTCGTTAATATATCAAATCGAATCGAATAAATCTGATTCGATTTGATAGTTATCGGATCAAAGCCGATCCAATCCGATCCGATAAGGACTCATAATCCGATCAAATCAAACAAATCAACACTTATCGAATCGGATCGGATTCGGATTTGGTCCGATCCGATCTGAATCCGATAATGCCCACCCCTATTATATTTGGCCAGCCCATAGGTTTCCTTTGCTTAAATAAATATTGGCTTATTAACAAGCTTCAAAGTGCTTGTTAACTAAGCTCATTATATTGTACTCCTTAAGCCCATCAAGCCCAATTTTTTATATGGAGCCAATTGGTCCCTTTTCAAAATGAATCTTTGCATTTTTATTAATTAATTTCCTCAAGTTCACGAGATTTTTTTTCGATTTCAGACCGCCAATACTTAGTTCAAGTAAATCCCATTTTTTTTCGTTACAATTATCCCCTCATTAAAATGATTCACCCTCGAATCATCTTGATCCTGAAGCTTTCGGCTGGGCAAGCACACAATCAAGAAACTAATCTTTTAACATTTTTTCAAGTTCTTTAGATAATTATCTATTCTTCGTAACTATATCTCTTGTTCCTTAGCCAAATATTACGTTGATCGACTATATACGATGAATCTCGTTATGAAGTCTTATCCCAACTATGGAAAATGCAATTTATATAACTTCCTGCCCAACTCTTATAAATTCTCAGAATGACTTAATAGTTATAAGACTTGGCTTTTCCTTTTTTCTAAAACTGTTTATTTCTAAATCTGTAGTTTCTCATAACATCAGTCATTTAGATCCTTCATTGTCCTGACCTATGTATGATTCATGCTAGTTAGATGTCGTGCCATACTTCATTTCTTCTGTTGTCCTATCTTCATCTTCTCTAATACTAATCAAGTCCTAATGACAATCGTTTCGCTACCTTTGAGCATACCTCGAGGTTATTCACCACTTGTTGTAATGTAAACTCCTTAATGATCTCTCTAGTAAATAATATTGTGTGCGTTCAATTAATGGCCAAGGTTGGTTTTTGTTTTCCTATTACTTTTCAAATCAACTACGCAGACTTCAGTATTAGTAATAAACCTCAATTATATGAGAAACCATTTCATTACTCATTCCCTCAAAAGACTACATTACTTAAAATAGAACTCTTGAGTTGCGTTCTACCATACATAACCCTTAACTTATCATACCTTGTTCTAGGTTTCTGGTATCCCGTTACTCATACTTGCATGAGTTATTCTTTTATTCTTTGTCATTGATACCTTCTAATATTCCACTCACAGTATCATCATCAATCAATCAGCACATATACAATCATTGCTTCATTCACACCATCTCATTATCATAGAGATTTAACCAATTTCTTCTCTTGAAATCGTGTGCCTACCGTTATTACTAATGACGCTTAAAACCTACCCTTGAATCATATTTGTTACAAGAACTTAGTAAGGTACTAATGGTTGTTATCCTTATATTCGATCCTAAGAAGGTTTGATTATGGTATTATTCTTATTCATGTAAACTATGGGCATCTTATTTTTTTTTCTTGGTCCACGGAGATCCTCTGTTAAAATCTCTTATGGTCTTATCCCACTTCCTTCCTAAAATATCTACACTTGATGCCTTCTTATCGGTGTTCGATATTATGTTATCGTTTGTTAATGAATAAGACACTTCATTACTTATTTTGCGATAATCCTCACTTGAAGGTACTATACCATGTTCACTTTAGGGTTCCGATATGTTATCATCATAAATTTGGCTGAATGGGAAATATATGGGAATAGCCATTAATTATATTCTAAATTTAACTCTTACTCCTTTGGTCATTGGTAAACTATCGTAACATTTATGGTGGAAGTAGAAGTATTTCATTATAATGGAAAGAATTTTACAACCTCTATCTAAACACAGGGAGTGAAAAATCTCACACTCTCTTAGAATAGGAGAATTACAACTCTCAAATAAATTCTTAAGAAAAAACTATATTTTCTCTCTTAGAATACAGAGGATTTGGTTGAGAATGAGATGAAGAAAATCATGAAATGAAGCCTCTATTAATAGGCATGAATTCACTGTGCAAATAATGAATTCTAATTTTTTATTATTTTCTTTTTAAGCATGTGGGACCCACCAATATTTTTTAAATATTTTTCTTTTTAATCATTGCACCTTTCGGTGCAACGATTCACAAACCAACAATTCTCCCACTTGAAAACTTGATTGAGAACTAATCAGTTTCCACACCATCCTTTCTACTTTTTCGTCTTCAAACTGTTTATGTTTCTGCTATGCCATAAGAGGATCTACACCATACAAACTTATATACATTGATAGGCTTGGTCATTACGTCTGCAAGGTTCTTATTAGTGTGTAATTTCAATAAGTCCACACTGCCTTGTTCCACTACTTGACAAATAAAGTGGTATTGTACCCCTACATGCTTTGTTCTTGAATGAAAGGCTGGATTCTTTGTAATATACAAAGCACTCTGACTATCTCAAAACAAAGGAATCTTCTCTTGTTTGTGCCCGATCTCCTCCAATAACCTTTGAAACCAAATAGCTTCCTTGCAAGCTTGTGTAGCTGCCATGTACTCAGCTTCTGTTGCAGACAAAGCCATAACACTCTGTAACTTGGATACCCAACTCACTACTCCTCCTACAAGTACAAACACATAACATGTGGTTGGTTTTTTTTGTCAAGATCTCCTACAAAATCTGAATCCACGTAGCCTCTGACAACTAATTCTGATCCTCCATAATATAATGCAATATTTGAGGTTCCTTTGATATATATAAGGATCCCCTTAACATAATTCCAATGCTCTCTACCAGGATTCGCCATAAAGGGACTAACTGCTCTCACTGCCTATGCAATGTCTGGTATTTTACAAATCATGGCGTACATTAAGCTTCCCACTGCTAATGCATACGGTACTCAAGATATCTCCTTGCTCTCAACTTCATTGCTAGGACACATAAAAAATGATAACTTGAAATTGACAGGAAGTGGGGTAGAAATTGGCTTACAATTATCCATGTCAAACCGCCGTAAGATTTTCTTCAAGTAATTATTTCTAAGAAAGCCAAATCTTCCTGTTATTTCTATCTCGGTGTATTTGCATCCCTAGAAACTTGTTTGCTAGTCCCAGATCCTTCATGTCAAACTCCCTAGCTAACTGTACCTTTAATTCTTGGACTCGATCTTTGTTAGGGCCTGCTACTAACTTGTCATCCACACACAACAGTAAAATAATGAAGTCTTCATTTCCAAACCTCTTATAATATGTAAAATGATCTGAATTGAGTCTGTTGTACCCAAGGTAAATAATAAAGGAATCAAATCTCTTATACCAACATCTCGGCGCCTGTTTGAGACTATATATATATTTGTTCAACCTGCAAACCAAGTTCTCCTTGCCTATTTAAGCAAAATCTTCTGGTTGGAGCATATAAATTTCTTCTTCAAGTTCTCCATGAAGAAATGCAGTTTTCACATCCAACTGTTCCAAATGTAGATCAAATATAGCACACGTAGCCAAGACTACTTTGACTATTGTAAGTCGAACCACCAGAAAAAATAACTGGTTGAAATCAATCTCTTCTTTCTGAGCATACCCTTTCACCACCAATCGTACATGATATTGTTCCACTTGATCATTGCTATCTCGTTTGATCTTGTAGACCCATTTATTAACAATGGCTTTTCTTCCACGTGGTAATGGTACTAGATCCCATGTATTGTTTATGTACAAAGCTTCTATTTCTTCTTGCATCCACAAATATGCATTTAAATCTTTTGTAGCTTCATGGAAAGTTGATGGCTCTCCATCCCTTGTTAGAAGACAATATGCAATGTTACTATCCGTATCATATTCAGAGTGCCAACCTGGAGGTCTTCTCTCTCGAGTTGATCGACGGACTTCAGAATCTTCAAACTCGACTTGTTCTTGTACCTCGTGCTCTGGTGCTGCTTCAGAAGAATCTGAATTTTCTCATTCTGGATTATTTTCCACCAGTACTATTGTAGTCTCTGTACTTTCTTTTGAAGTGCTATCATTTCCTTCTTTCTGCAGTTGATCTTCGGGAAATATCACATCTCTGCTGATGATAATCTTGTGGTAGTGGGATCCCACAAGCGATACCCCTTTACTCCATCAACATAACCCAAGAAATACATTTTCTAGATTTTAGATCTAACTTTGTTCTTTCTTGAGCGTTGTACATCACGTACACAGGACAACCAAAAATATGAAGAGATGAGTAATCAATTGGCTTTCCGCTCCACATCTCCATCGATGTCTTCAAATCATTTGCAGTTGATGGAGATCTATTTACAACATAGCATGTTGTATGGACCGCTTTTGTCCAAAACCCCTTTCGGTAGAATAGCTGTTCTGAGCATAATCTTTACTCTTTCTAGCATCATTTTATTCATCCTTTATGCCACACCATTTTGTTGATGAGTGTATCGTGTAGTTGTTTGCATTTTAATGACTTCTTTCTGACAATATGCATCTAAATCCTTGGTGCAATATTCTCTTCCATTATATGTCCTCAAATACTTGATTCTTCTTCCAGTTTCTACTTAATTTGTGCTTTGAAGTTTTTGAAAACTGACATCACATATGACTTAATTTTTTATCAAGGTATACCCAACATCTTCTAGAAAAATCGTCAATAAATTATATAAAATATTTTGCTTTCCCCAGAGATTGAACCGATGCTTCCCAAACATTAGAGTGAATCAATTTTAAAATGGTTTTACTCAGGGAACTTGACTTGCTGAATTTTAATCTATTTTGCTTACTTGTAACACAATGCTCACAAAAAGGTAGACTGGCTACTTTCAATCATGGGAGTAGCTTTTATTGATGAGAATCTTCATTCCCTATTCTGACATGTGGCATAGATTCTGGTGCCATAACATAGAAGCTTCCTCTCCAGAATCCAGTGATGCTACTGATGCAGTTGTTTCCTGAATCGAGTCTCCCAAGAGCATATACAAGTTTGCTGAGATCTTTTGAGCTTTCAAGACTGTAAGTGCTCCTTTCATAATTTTTAATACCCCGTTTTCAACAACGATCTTGTATCCGAAGTCATCTAACTGTCCAACTGAAAAAATATTTTTCTTCATTCCCACAACATGTTGAACATCTTATACAGTGCGAATAGTACCATCGTACATCTTTATTTTGATGGCTCCAATCCCAATAGTTTTCAAGGCATGATCATTGCCTTGAAAAATCGATCCTCCAGAGACAGGCTCATAATGACATAACCATTCTCTCCTAGAGGTCATGTGCCATGTTGCTGCAGAATCAACCAACCATGCATCATTCAGATGTTTTCTTCTATCATTGGACACCATTGCTACTTCACTGTAAAGTGTGCCACCTTCTTCAAAAGTACTTGCAACATATCCCTGGGATTTTGTTGCAATAAAGGCTTTTTCTCCACCATTCTTCAGATTCCAACAATATTTTTTGCCGTGCCTTTTCTTGCCACAGTTATAGCATTTAAAATTCTTTCTACTTCTTGATTTCGATCTGCCATGGTTTTGACTTCGACTAGACCAGTAGCTGTAACGTCGTCAAAGACTAGATTACCAGTAACAACATTACTTGTCAAGTTGATGATAAGTTGATCATATGAATCAGACAGACTTTGAAGTAGAATCTCCGCACGTTCATTTGTTGATATATTATAATCCAACACAGTGTGTTTGGAAAATAGTGCATTCAAGTTGTTGATGTGATCTGTCATGGATATGGACTTATTGATTCGAAGAGTGTAAAGTCTAATTTTCAAGATCTTGTTGTGTAGTGACTTGACCTCATATAATTTGGTAAGTGCATCCCACATCTCTTTTGCAGTCCTCTTCTCCGCAACACTGGATAATACAGAATCTATTAAGGCTAAATGCAAATTGCCTATAGCGTTGTCATCCATATCCATCCATTTTTCATTAGTCATTCAATCTGGTCTCTCTCGAATTGCCGCCAAGCAATTGTCTTTTCTCAAGATTGATTTTATTTTAAATTTCAATAGGGAAAATTTGCTCCCGTTGAACTTCTTAATTTCGAACTTTCCTGCCATGTTTCTAATGATGATCAGCTTCTCACTTACACCGGCTTTTTACTATTTCACCGTGAATATTACCGTATATGTGAATAGTGTCATATACTTGAATAATACCGTATATATGAATAGTATCGTAATGTGAATAGTACTATACTCTATATTTGAATAATCTCCGTGAACAGTAACCCTGAACCTGAAGCGCTGATACCGTTGTTAGGTGATCATGGGCTGAAGCTGACACGCAAATAAAGTGAAATTGAGAATAATTGTTAATTCATAAGGCATTGCCTACCATATTACAAATTATTAGGAAGCTTAGTCTACCATATAACAATACAATAATAATTAGGAGGCTTAGCCTACCATAAATATTATCAATAAAATAAAGCAATGAGACGCAAATTTAATGTGGTAAAACCCTCAATATAAGGTAAACATCCACGGGAAAAGGTAGAAGGATTTCACTATAGTGTAAAGAATTTTACAACCTCTCTCTAAACACAATGAGTAAACAATCCCACACTCTCTTATAATAGGAGAATTACAACGCTCTCACAAACTCTTAAGAAGAAACTATATTTTCTCCCTTAAAATAAAAAGGATTTGGTTGAGAATGGGATGATGAAAATAATGAAATGAAGCCTCTATTTATAGGCATGAAATTCACTGTGTAAAGATGTCCTTAATGTTGAGGAAAATAAAAGTTGAGGATCTGAATTAAATAATACTGAATTATGGCATATGAGATTGGGCCGCATAGGTGTTAGACGTTTATCCAAATTGGTAAATTATGGTTTGATTGAAAATCTTACATTCGATATTTATCCGATTTGTGAGTCATGTATCAAAGGAAAGATGACAAATGCCCATTTTCCTTGTGTAGGACACCATGCTGGAGATTTCTTGGAACTAATACAAAGTGATGTGTGTTCCATTAAATTATAATGCTCATGATGGTTCAATATACTTCGTGACTTTCACGGATGATAAGTCTAGATATGAATATGTCTATTTGATCAGACATAAATCGAAAACATTTGACAAGTTCAAAATATTTCAAAATGAAGTAGAAAAATAAACCAGTAAATTAATCAAATACCTTAGATCAGATAGAGGTGGTGGATACATTAGTGACTTGGATTTCTAGCCCAATATAGCCCACCAGGAACACCTCAACACAATGGTGTGTCTGAGCGTAGAAGTCGTACTTTATTAGATATGGTACGAACCATGATGAGCTATACAGATCTTCTATATTACCTTTGGGGTTATGTTTTACTTACTGTTGCCCACGTACTTAATAGATCCATCGAAAGCTGTTTCTATGACCCCTATCTGATATGGTTCGATAGATATCCAAGTCTTAGATTCTTAAGGATTTGAGATTATCCTGCATACGTTAGAGTTACGCAGCGGGATAAACTAGCACCAAAATGGTATAAATATAGGTTCGTTGGATATCCTAAAAATTCTTTGGGATATCAATTCTATGATTATAAGGAACGAAATATATTTGTTGTTTGGTTTGCCACTTTTCGTGAAAATGAATTTTTGAGAGAAAGTGGGAATTGTAGAAAGATTGAACTTAATGAGTTTAATCCCAATAATAAAGAACCAGAGATGAAACCAGAGATCTAACTAGGTGAATGATATACAACATAGGTTCTACGTAAGTCGAATAGAATATCAAAGCCTCATGAGAGATTATTTTTAACATCTGATGTGAGTCTTGATGTTCTCCTCTTGGAGGACACAAATCTAACTATGTATAAAGAATGGATATTGGATATTGATTCAGGAAAATGGTTGGAATCCATAAAATCCGAGATGGATTCTTTGCAAGACAATCAAGTTTGGGATTTGGTTGAACTTCCTGAATGAGTTAAACCTATTGGTTGTAAATAGGTTTACAAAAGAAAACGAGGGCCCGATGGAAAGGTGGAAACCTTTAAGGCTCGACTGGTAGCGAAAGATTACATTCAACATCCTGGGATTGACTATGAAGAAATTTTTTCACCAGTAGCCATGATAAAATCCATCATGATTCATTTAGCCATTGTTGTATATCACGACTATGAGATATAATAGATGGATGTGAAAAATGATTTTCTAAATGAATTTCTTGAGGAAGATATCTATATGGAACAACCAGAGGGTTTCATATCTAGTGAGACTCCAAACTTGGTTTGTAAGCTCCAAAGGTCTATTTATGGACTTAAACAGTCATCCCGAAGCTGGAATCGTTGTTTTGATGAGATAAATAGATTATCTGGATTCATCAAGAACGAGGAAGAACCAAATTTTATAAGAAAGTTAGTGGGAGCATGATAGTTTTCCTAGTCTTGTATGTATATGACATCCTTATCATTAGAAATGATATATGAATGATGCAAAGTGTGAAAGCCTGCCTTTGCAAGATGTTATCCATGAAAGATATGGGTGAAGCTTCCTATATACTAGGTATAAGGCTCTATCGGGATAGAGTTAGGAAGCTTATAGGGTTGTCTCAATCGACGTATATAAATAAGATGTTACATAGGTACAGTTTTACCAACTACAAGGAAACAAATTTACCTTTCCGATATGACATACATTTTTCGAAGAAAATGGCACCTCAGACTACAGAAGAAAGTGTTAGGATGTCTAACTTGCCATATAATTCTTGTATTAGAAGCATTATGCATGTTATGCTATGTACGAGATCTGACATCAATTTCAGCGTTAGTATGACTAGCCGATATCAATCTGATTCGGGAAATGATCATTGGCCAGCTGTGAAATATATCCTGAAATATCTTAAAGGTACTGGGGATAAGTTTCTGATATATGGAGAAGATGAGCTACAAGTTAAGGTTATACAGACTTCGACTTCTAATGAGATACAAATGATATAAATTCTACACCCGGATACATATTTACCCTTAATGGTGGTGCAGTTAGTTGGCGATGTTCAAAGCAAGGCTCAAAAGTTGACTCACCACTGAGGTGAAATTTATAGCGGCTCTAGAAGTTGTTTGGATTATAAATTTTATTATAGAACTTGGCATTGTGCCTAGTATTATGGATTCGATCACATTGTATTATGATAATAGCGAAGCCATTACGCACGCTAATGAGCTGAGGGTGCATTTCAAGTCTAAGCACGTGAAAAGAAATATCGCGTGATTAGAGAGATCATTTAACGAAAAGATATAGTGGTCTTGAAGGCTCAAGGACTAGACAACATAGCGAACCCACTTACTAAGGCCTTACCTCCTAAGTTATTAGATAAATATATGGAGGTGATGGGACTACGGTACCATCTAGATTGGCACTATGAAAGTGAGAGTTTTTTGGAGTTGGTGCTTGGAGCGCCAATCTAAAAAATATATTGTATATTTTATTATTTATTAATAAAATAACTATCTTTTCATTTCAAGCCTTATTAATGGTTATGTCATTATTCACATTAGATGTTGGACAATTATGACCCATATCATCACTATTTTGTAAAGAACATGGTGTTCTTGTACAAAGTTTATTATGTGACAAAGGAAATTGCTCTTTTATCATTTGTAATTGGATTACCTGGATATATAAATGATAAAAGTCCATATGATTAGTACCGGATTAATAAGATATGAGACAGTATTAATCCACAAAGGTTTAATCATTAAATATCCCTAGTCGTAGTATTATCGAGACTGGACATCGATAATGCGGAATAGGCTAGTATTACACTTGTGCGCGTTATGGAAGCTTAACGGCATAGTTCTCACATATTTGGGTATTGGATACTCATGCAATTGTAATATGAGGTTCTGTTTACCGATGGTTCGGAAACAGCTTCGCTCTGGATAGACCCATCAGAGTCCCATTGGTAGTATGACTATGTGTCTATGTGAGTCCGAATTAGGGTAGGTGTATTTGGTCTTAACCTGAGACTTGCATCGCTAATACTTGCGACAATCAGTATACTTTGGTTTTGGTCGTCCGGGGCTTTAATAGGTTCTGTGTACGCCTCTTTTGGGTATACTGAGAATCATAGTGTATTGGGTGTGATGTCAAGATGGAAGTATCACTTCAGTCATATGGAGATTATGATCATGCAGGGATATAGAACTGGTACTCTAAAGTGTTGCAACCATCGGGGAAGTATGACTAGGTCATGACTTTCCGATTAAAGAGATTAGTTGCTTGTGATCCGATATATGCTTCGTACGGGGCAGACACAACTCCAGCCCTAGGCCAAGCATGTGACATCCGATACTGTATAATAATACGCAATACTATGTATACTACGTCTGATATAGATTATATATTCCGTAGAAGAATATTTCTGGAGAATTGGGTAGGCACGGTGTTTTGCTAGAAGCCAACCATGTCTTGTAAATCGGTGAGAACGTGGTACTAGGTACGCACGTATTCGAATAGTCCAATCACCGAATTTACTGCCCACATATCCAGGGATTTCTTGGGTCGCATCCCAAAGATTCACCAATGATATTTGACTCGAACAGAATTAATCTGGGATTAATTATGAGAGATAAAAAAATTGATCTGGGATTAATTACGGCAATAATTTATCTGGGATAAAATTTGAATAGAGAGAGAATACAATTGATTTGGAATTAATCGATTAATAATATATTGGATATATTAATTGAAATCAGATCTCAAAGAGGAATCAAAATTGGATTTTAATTCGGGGGAACGAATTAATTTGGAATTAATTCGTAAGCGACTTTCGTAATAATTTTACTAGGCATTATTATTTAATTAAATTGGATTTAATTACATCGCAAAGGAAATTTTTTTTAATCAGATTGAACAAATCCGAGCCCGAAGTGTGTAGTCTCATCCAAATTGAATTTTGAATTTAAGTGTGGGACCCACCAACTTATATCACTTGTCATTTAAGTTGATGGAAATGGTTGAGAGTAATTATGGTAACTTACACAACACACTTTGCTTTTTCTTTTTGAAAGATATACACATTTTTTGAGTGGACTTTTAATAATTAAGCTTTGAAAACAAAATATCAAAATACTCTCTCTCTCTCCATTCTCTTTGGCTGATTGGCCTTGCCTTGGCCGAAATGGCCTTGTCTTGGCCGAATGGCCTTGTTTCACCAAGGCCGAATGGACTATTCTCTCATGGCCGAATTGTTGCTTCTCTTGGAGGGCAAAATTCTGCTTCTTTTATTCAAGCTAGCACTTAAAGGAGTCAAGTGAAGGTGATATGGATACTCACCCTTGAGTTGGAATCCATCTTCAAAGCTTAGAGCTTCACTACATCCATGGAAGTTTTGAAAGTCAAAGCCGATCAATGTAAGTTTTTTCCACAAACTTCTTGATTATTTCACACACGAATCACGCTTAGAGATCCCGTGGCATGTGTAGGACACTAACATTAGATAGATATATAAATATTCTAAGAATGGCATCGAACTTAGAATAGTCTTGTAATAATATTGGACAATAGGTGTCTGACATTAGGATAATATTAATATTATAAACCATTCTTAAAGTATATATATTCATAGTCGTTGGTTTTGGAATATGGTCGAATTCCTATAACCTAGAAGACTAGCACAAGTCGTATATTGGAATTCGAGTTCTAATGATTTAACACGAAGTACCATGAGCTTTGGAAGCTCGTTTAGAGGTTTGGGTATTGGTTGGACCAAATACTGAATGACTCACAGCTGATTCCTAATAGTTGGAAGTACATACCACCGTAAATAGGAATCTCCTCTGGTCGAGTATCATATGTAATCCTTTGACTATATGATATCATTGATTTTATGTGAGATCCTCCACACTTTGATGCCATGTATGTCAGAAATATTTCATGGTCTAGCCTCTAGACATTCGTTGGGTGTGGACCAATACACTTGTTAATCAAGTTCGGCCCGTATATGTACCATAAGGGATTTATGTATCCATATGAGTAAGTCACGATTCTTAAAGACTTTGGCCAAAGCCGATCCTCTTGGATGGATCACATTAGTTGTAAAGAATCGTGTACATGTCGACATGAGATGTGCACCTTGGAAACTTGATGGTGTATTCAATGTTTCCTACTACTCGGATAGTCTACGATAGAGGGATTGAAAAATATATGACTTCGACTTCTATAGTTCAGAAATGTCGTTCATGTTTTTCGCGATTTCGGAGGGGGGCCTAATTGCGTACATATTAGCTAGGCTTATATGATGAACGTGTTTGGACATAGAGAGTCCCACAATATGAAGTGTACTCATTGAGCACTTGGGTAGCCAATAATTTTTGATAATAAATAATATTCGATATTATAATTATCAACTAAGATAATTAAGTATTATTGGATAACATGATTATTTACTTTGACCTAATTGGATTAATTCCATATTTACACAAGGTTTTTTTGTCGTAATTTCATAATTATCTACACCATTTGAGGATATTATGGTATTTGCATGTATGTAATTATAGGTATATTTGTCTTGATTTAATTGGATTAAATCAAAGCGGTAGACATGTAACTAATCTATTAATTAAATTTGTCTTGATTTAATTAGATTAAATCAGAGTGGTAGACAAAGGTGATTAGTCACACTTAATTATACATATTTGGACAAATTAGATTAATCCCACATAAAAGTTGATTAGAACTTTTATTAATTAAAAAATACCTAAGTTTTGCTATAAATAGCAAATTGACCAAAGATTTTAATCAAGCTTGAGAAAACTAATTACAAACAAGAATTAGAGAAATTAGCCTAAGTTAGAGAAGTGTTTAGAGAAATTTTATGAGATCTCTATAATATTTCAACTAGAAGAAATCAAGATTGGATCTTGGGGCGAAGCTTGCTAGCATTGGAATCAAGATTGGAAATTTGAGTCAAGCTTGCTAACTTTGGATTTTCTCCACAATATTTCAACAAGGAGAACTAGATTGGATCTTCGAATCAACCTCGCTAGGTAAGTTTGATCTTCTCCAAAAGCTATGTTTTTCATTAGTGAGACATATAGTGATGAATAATCTATTAGATGCATAATGTTTAAATTAGGCTAATTAATTGTGTTATGATTCTTTGGAAGTATAAACATAATATACTTGTAATTGGGTCAAAATGTTTATGTTAGACATAGACATAAAATTATAGTTTGGAACTCTAGATAAATGCTTGGAGCTAAGGCTACCATTCTAGAATCACTTAACTACCTTTGAGTGACCTAAAATTGTGCATGAGTCATTTCATTGTGGGATTCTAATTTGGTTTGTGTTTTGAAAATTTACACAAGTGCGTATTTAGAATAAAAATTTATGTTTTGTAAAAATATTTGAGATTTTAAAAATTATGATTTTTGTTTTATAACATATGTTGATGTTGGTTTTGATGTTAAAATTTATTTTGGGTGTTTTGAAAGTGTTTAGGAAAGGTTAGAAGCAATTATGGTTAAAAACTCTAATTCCTTCAGCTCTTTGTTTCCAGAGAGCTGAAAGCAAAGAAGTAATGTTGAAATTGTAAAATAAAATAAAATAAAATGCGCACAATGGGCGCATTGTGCGTACTCAAATTTGTTTTTCTTCGTTCTTAAGCTTATGGACTCCGATTCAGCACCAATTTTTTCCTATACACTTATAATGGAATATAGCATTTCTTTAAATTATTTAAAATTACACACATACTTGATATCCACTGGTTAGACCTATTTCTACTGTGCGGGACATCGATCCGAACCTAGGGTTTCCACAACCTCCCCAACAATCGCATCATATAAGGTGCCTCCATTCCTATGTCACCACATGAATGAACCCGAATCAAAGTCGTTATACAATATGGAATACACCGTGGCTGTAGATAAATCATAAACAAAGTGCCCATCTTTGTTTGCTATCTATAGACTATTTAGTATTACTAATTTCAACGTAGATCCTTTTGTGTATAACATTTGTACACTAAGTTTGAAAGTACATTTAGTATTCAAGGGCATACATGACAATTTATAATATATAATTTTAAAATCAACATTTTAATTAATGAATAATTACATAATTTATTACTTAAAATAAAATCACGTTTTCATATTACATTATGCTTTAGGGAATATATCCCAACACCAGTTAATATCCACTTGTTGGCCCACATAATTGATGGTTGGCATGAGGTTAGCCATGTATTCCCTTGAATTATCTAGAAGATTATCCACCCAAAGGTATGGACTGAAGCGTTTTTAGATGAAAAATCTATCTTGGCCCCGCCACATGAGGCGCTGGAATTCTTCTGAGGATGCTCTTCGGGGTAGTCTTCTAGGGCCTCACCCCCGACCTGGTGAAGGCATATTATTTAGGGTCTTGGTGCAGGGGTTAGTGTTTCTAGAGTTTGGGCGAATGGAATTTAGGGTTGTCTTGATGGAGGTGCGTTGATGATTCAGGTTGTAGAGGTCGGGGCATCCTTTGGTGCCTTCTATTTATATGATAGAGGAATCGAGGAGTGAGTCGGAGACGGGTGTCACTTGGCCCGTCCTGGGCTTGGCGTTTAGTCTCTCGCATAATTTAAACAGAGCTGGGACTTTTCCAGACATACCTATATTAAAAAAAAAACAAGGTCATAAATAATGAATCGGAGCTCATCTTAGTAAAAGAAGCGTATAAGGGGCAATAGTAAACAATAGTAAAAGCATAACAATGGTCAGTTAGTTAATCACTATTTATCGGGTTGTTTGCTAACTGGTGGATGGGAGATTGGGATAAGACCTGAATCGGTAAATATAGAAGGGTTGGGATTTTTATGTAATAAGTTGCATATTGGGACACATACTTTATCCTCATCATGACCTCGTGGCGAAGCTTAGAATGGTCACCCCACAAAACTAAAATGGGTGTAAAAGTATTAGTAAGGTGAAATTGGAAATTCTAAGTAAGGATGAATGAAAGAAGGACGGTTCGTTACCTCCAACTCTAAAGACAGTTGGTAAGTAATATCCTCACCGGAGATGATCTGGTTTTTACCCTATGCTCCCCCAACCTAGAACCACTTGTCTTTGAATTTTTTATTTGTGGCTGGGAGGTGGGTAATTGAATGCTTACCACCAGCATATGTAGACAAGTATTACAAACACTTATATTCTTTAGGGTTGGCATTCAAGTAACGCTTATTCAGGTCTTCAACCGATGGCTCGCCTAGTTCGGCTCGGTTCCAAATGACATAGAGCCTGAAAAATACCCTCTATCTGTTCAGGTTCAATGGAAATGGAGTCAGGTTCATTGATACCGACATCTTGGCAAAGTACCATTGGAAAAACAGACAGACCCATATCAAAGAAAGTCTTGCAAATGGCAACTTGATCGTCGCTTGGTCTGCTTGTCTGATCCCATTCATCGACAACGTCCTAACTGATTTGTATAGGAAAATTGAATCTCTCCTTGAGCTAGTCCAGTTCAACATGGGTGATGGTAGAGGCTCTATGCATGCCCAGGTTGATAAAGTCCAATGGGGAGGTGTTGGCTCAGGTTGGGCTACTCTTTTTGTATAAGATTAGTTTTCTTCTTCTGATGAGGTTGGTTTTGTGTCATAATCACTGTCTCCCACTGATTCTGAGCTTCCCACATCGATTGGCTCGGTTGGACGTGGGGAAGGTACGTTAGAAGGCTTAACGTTGAAAGGCGTTGAAGAGGAGGAGTCGTATTCTGACATTCCTAGAAATGGATTATCTGAATAGTACAGATAGTAAAGTTGTTAGGTTGGCTTAATGTTTACCTAGGTTTTGCTATGTCATCCCTACCAAGTGAGTAATACTAGAAAGATCTAAAACCCTAACAATGATGAAACATTGAATTTGCAAGTAAGAGCAAAGCCAAACACAGTAAACTAACCTAATATATTCATGCCAATCTAAACCCACCAAATAGTCTAGAAACACATATGAATGATATAAACTCACAAATAAGGCATTCCATACAAACACAAAAATATAGAAATGTAACATATGCTAATCCCGATGACTATTACATTATTGGATGTATAATATATGATATAAATTATGATCAAACATGATTATGCTCATGAAATGACCTTTTGGACATTCGGTAAATTTCTTGCAGTTCCGATGCATAATTTAACTTATGTTCCATAGGATATCTAATTTTTATGAATTTCATATCTTCATAAAGGTAAGACCGAGATCTAAAATTTCCGCGTTGGATATTTTTCCAAATTCGAATCAGCAACAGGTCAAAAATTTAAATAAAAAATTTGGATGAATAATATCTGATGACCTATCTAGAGAATTCTCAAAACTTTTGAATTTTTTCATTTAATCATTAAATATTCAGCCCCTAATTTAAAAATGAAGAACTCTTCATTCATACTTATATTTTGAGAAGAGAAGAAAACATGGGAAGGGGAGAGGAAGAAGAAAAGAAGAAATGAAGAAGAGAGAACCATTTCTTGCCAAAATTAAAGAAGAGTTAGTACAAACCAACCCACAATAGCCTAAGAGAAAGAATGTTAAGCTTAAAAGACTTATTTGGTGAAGGAAATCAAGTAAAATAAGGTAAGGAATACTTGATCTAAATTTGAAATATTAATGTTTTGATAATTTGATGATAAATTAGTGTTGTTGAGTTGTGAGTAATGTTGTTTATATGGTTATGATGTTAAGACATTTAGGATTTTGAGAAATCCCCAAGGTAGGAAACCCTAAAGAAAGAGGTAACTTGAGGTTATTGGAATTTGATGTTGTGATGATGACAGAATGATAGAATTATGATAATTTGAATGTGAGTAGTTGATCTAACTTGTATGAAGATGAGGGTGTTGGGTTTTTTTGGAGTATGTCATTGAAAAGTTGAGGATAGGCTGCGAAATTGGCTTAGAGTCGCGACACCTAACACCCAACGACGTGATGCGTATCGATCAGAGGCACACTACCTGGAACATAATCGTGTGAGCATCGCGATGTTCAGTATTTGACACCACAACGCGTAACAAGAAGAGGCTTTGCCTCGGGCCTAGTCAGGTGGGTGTCACGATGCGGAAGCTTTAGCGTTGCAATGTGAAATAGAACATGCTATATGCCTGTGTTTGCTTGCATGGGCGTCATGACGTGAGGCAGAAACAATTTCACTTCATTTCAATTTTAATTTAGGTTGTTAGAGGCCACCCTAAGAGTTTCGTACCAGCTCATATACACACGTTATGTCATGTTACAAGCACCAAACGCCATATAGTGTTAATATTTAGTTGAATTGAGAAACCTAACCTACTTCTGAAGCATGCTTCACGGCTCATAATCTAATCAAGTTTCTGAATTATAGATCATCCCAAGAATCACAATATTCTTCGATGAAACGAAGTAGTATCAGCTAGATCCTAAAATATTTGAGTAGACTATTTTTTTAAGTTATGTTTACTTATATGTTTTTTAGTCATATTCAGAGAACGTGTGCACATGTAGTACATGACTAGGGGACGGTGATTCATAACGCCCTTAGATCCTAGATTCAAAGTCAGAAGAGTAGCATAGATCAACACCCCGGCTCCAGTTTAGTGGCTTGGGGGACGGTGAGACGTAATGCCCTAAGACCACCAGATTAGGCGTATGAGGGGACGGTGAGACTTAACACCCTCATATGTCAAGCTTTTTAGACACAGATATTTTAGAGAGACAGATTTTCAGAAAAGAAAGTTTTAAGAAAGAGTTTTCAAAGAAATCTGTTTTATGAGAACTTCATAGATTTATAGACCAAAATGCAGTTTTCAGAAATGGTTTCCAGAAGGAGAATTGTTTTCAGATAAGAAAAGAGATTATAGAAAGGATGAGTTCCTTGAGATTTCAGTTTCAGAATAATAAATTTTCAAATGGCATTTCAATTCCGGTTCTAAACAGTCCACTCACTAGGTCGTTCAAATGATCTACCTGTATGAGCGAAGCAGGGTTTACCGCTATGCCTATGATGTTCGGCGACCACAACACTGTTGGGCTCGCAGCCCGTAGAGAGTACGAAGTAGCCCACGGGGGACTAAATCAGAGAATAAATGAGTCTCCACCCAGTATGAAATGGGAAAAAGATTAAGGTCGTACTCACCCCTCGCAAGGGAATACCTCAAACCATTGGGTTCGGAATGGTCCCTTACTTATGCCAGTATAATGGATGGGTTCACATAATGGTATAGCCAAGTCTTATGTAGTTCATGCAAGATAATTCAAATAACACACATTTGCACACCCATAAACATTAATAGAAATAATAAGAGTATGTTAAATTAAGAATACAATGTGCGATAACAAAAATCATAATAAACAATTCAAAAGTGGGAAAAACGACAATAAATAAATAGCAAACAAATAGGGGATTAATTATGCGTATATGAATGTTCCCGAGTGGTACGTGGAGTTGTATCCCAAGTACAGACCACACTAACGTCCATTCGGATTCGGCTATGGAATTTACGTTTGGGTTTCCATCCGATATACCGCAAGAGATAATAACACACATAAACATTAATGCAATATAAAAAAAAATAGACATGAAATAATATAATAATGCATATGCAGATAATCACCATCATGAACAAATAAAATAAAGGCGAAATAATAAAATAACAATAAAAAGACAAAAAGATAAATAACAAACTAAATACGAAATAATAAAATAACGATGAAAGTGAATAAATAAAAAAAGATAAATAATGAAATGCCAAAGAAAGAAAAAAATGTGACCAGAAATATGGTTGTCTTTAATGTAGGACTTTGCATACCCGGCTGGACGTATTTCCCGTCCAGCCAGGCATGCCGTGTCCGAAACTATAAAAATAAATAGGGTGCCCTCATGTCTTATCTTTTAAGTCGCTTTCTCAGAAGTGCGTTAGGCCGTCGCCGGAAGGATTGAAGCTTGGTATCAAGGTTTTTGTTTTGCTGTTTGCTGTTTGCTGTTTGCTATTTTACTGTTTTCTGGTTACTGTTTTTCTGTTTCTGGTCTCTACTTTCTGGTTGTTGTTTTGCTGGTTTGCTGGTTGCGCTTTTTGTTGTTTTCGGTTGTTTTTTTACTACTATTTTTAGTTATTTTTTACTGCTATTTTTGGCTGCTATTTTTGGTGTTTTTGGGCTGCTGTTTTTGGGCTGCCGTTTTTGTTGTTTTAGGCTGCTATTTTGGTTGTTTTTTTGCTACTGTTTTTGCTATTTTCGGGCATCTGTTTTGGTTGTTTTTTGTAGCTTTTTTGGTTATTTTTTTGCTGCTGTTTTTGATTGTCTTTGGCTGTTGTTTTGGTTGATTTTGGCTGCTATTTTTATTTTTTTGGGCTGCTGTTTCACGGTTTTTGTGCCTGCTGTTTTACGATTTTTGGGCTGCGATTTTGGTTGATTTTGGCTGCTGTTTTTTTTTTGTTTTTGGGCTGCTATTTCACGATTTTGGGCCTGCTATTTTACGCTTTTTTGTTGCTGTTTTGTTGGTTGTTTTTCACGATTTTTGGCTTGCTGTTTCAGGGTTTTGGGGCTGCTGTTTTAAGATTTTGGGTATTTTTGGTCTCGGTTTTGGTTGTTGTTTTCACGATTTTTGTGATGGTGATTGGTTGTTTTGGTTTCGGTGATTGTTGTTTCTTTGTTCAGTTTTTTGGTTGTTGTTCTCGAGGGTTTTCGGTGATAAAAAGAAGAATGGAGCTTATGTTTTTTTATTTGTTGTTTCGGTGGAAGAAGAAGAAATGATCCCTATAGTTGCCGTCCAAGATGGAGAAGAAAGAGCCCTAGGGTTTTTTTGTTTGTTTGTCGTCCAAGCCCCTTTTGATGATGAAAAAGTTTCCCTTTTATAATATTTTGAAAGGATCTCTAAATAGGGAAATAAATCACATTTATTTGGGGAATATCTTTCCAAAATTATTTTTGGAATACAATCTCATAAATTTGGTGATGGAGATCTCAAATCTTGTTAATTGGTAAGGATGGGATTTCAAATCTTATTAAATTGGAAAATGTTGATAATGGGATTTAGACATGTGGAATGCATGGGGTTTAGGCGTGTGGATGGGTTATGGGCATGTATCGGGGTTTTTGGGCCTTGTGGATTGGGCTTGCATGGTGGGTCATGGGCTATGGTATGAAGCAGAAACTGACTGAGCGAATCCGAGGCTGGCTAGTGAGTCTGAATCCAATGAGGTGCCAATTTAGGAGGTTTTCCATCCTTCCGGCATTCGTTTTTCGCAACTTCCGCAACTTTTTGTTGGGTTTATACGGTCTAACCGGGAACGATTTAAGCAAGAAACATATGTGCGAATACATCAAGGAAGTTGCGGAATACTTACAATGATCGGTTGAGCGATGCGACGAACAACAAAAACTTTTGAAGCTCCCTTGAAGCTCTCGGCAATGTGCTTTTGTGCTCTCCAAAATTTTCGGCCATGGTCCTTCATTGATGCTCCAAGCTCCAAGCTTTCAATGATGATTCCATGCTCATAAATGCGGTTCCCTATCACCTTAAGATGACTCATTGGATGTGCTAGCACCTTAAAAATTTTGCCCCAAAATTTCCTTATCTTCATTGCATGTCTCGGCCAAGCCAAGTCTTAGAAGAAAATGGCACCAAGTGCCAAAATGGGAGAGATGGAGAAGAAGGCCTCTTGGCCGAATGCATTAGAAGGAGAGAGTGAGAGGTGTTGTTTTGTTTTTGTTTTTGTTTATCTAATACACAAAAACCAAAAGTGAAATATCAAATAAAATATTGATAAATGTCTTTCAAGCCATCAAAAGCTTTCCAACCACTTACATCAATCATTAATAGAGACATTGTGTCAATCACTCAAAGTGATGTGACTTATATCACAGAATGACTAATGATTTGACGCTCGATGTGACTTGTGAGCCGTACTTAAATTCGCAATGCGAGTGCGCCCGCAAACACTCTCGGGCTCGGGTTCGCTAATTCCAAATTAACGAATTTTCCGTTGCGACGTAATTAAATAATTATGCCTAGCAAAATTACTATTCACATCGCTAACGAATTAATTCTAAATTAACTCGTTCGCCCGAATTAAAATCTAATTTCAATTCCGCGTCGAAATCCAATTTTGTTTAATATATCGAATATATTAATTTATTGATTAATTCCAAATTAATCGTTCTCTCTTTTTAATTAATATTTTATCCCAGATAAAATATCTCCGTAATTAATCCCAGATTAATTTTCTCTCTCATCTAATTAATCCCAGATTAATAAAGTGCGAGTCATACGTCATCGGTGAATCTTCGGGAAGCGACCCATGAGATCCCCGGATATGTTGGCAGTAAATTCGGTCGTCGGACTATCCGAACACGTAAGTACCTAGTACTACGTTTTTATCGATTTACAAGACAAGGTTGGCTTCTAGTAAAGCGCCATGCCTACCCAATTCTCCAGAAATATCCTTACATGAATATGTGATCTATATCAGGCGTAGTATACGTAGTATTGCGTATTTCGATCCAATATCGGATGTCACGTGTAAGGCCTGGGGCTGGAAATGTGTCTACCCCGTACGAAGCACATATCAGATCTCTGGTAACTAGTCTCTATAATCGGATAAACATGACCTAGTCATAATATCCCGATAGCTGCAGCATATAAGAGAACAAGTTTTGTATCATACGTGATCATCATCTCCACTATGACTGGAGTGATACTTCCATCTCGACATCACACCCAATACAAGACGATTCTCAATATACCCAGAAGAGGCGTACACAGAACCTGTTAAAGCCCTGGACGACCAAAACCAAATATATTGATTGTCGCAAGTATTAGCGGTGCAAGTCTCAGGTTAAGACCAAATACACCTACCCTGATTCGGACTTCCATAGACACATAGTCATACTACCAATGGAATTCCGAGGGGTCTATCCAGAGCGAAGCTATTTTCTGTACCATCGGTAAAACACAACCTCCTACTACACTTGCATGAGTATCCTATACCCAAATCTATGAGAACTATGCCGTTATGCCCTCACAACGCGCATAAGTGTAATACTAGTCTTTTTCGCATTATCGATGTCCAATCTCGATAATACTCTGACTAGGGATATTTAATGATTAAACCTTCGTGGATTAATACTGTCTCATATCATCTCAATCCAGGAACTAATCATATGGACCTTTCATCATTTATACATCTTGGTGATCTAATCACAAATGATAAAAGAGCAATTTCCTTTGTCACATAGTTAATTTGTACAACAACACCATGATCTGTACAAATAGTGACGCTATGGGTCATAATTGTCCAACACTTTTCAGGTAGTGCCTCCATATGAGGCTTATCATCAGGCTCATGTAAAAATAAAGTGTCTACACTACACCCCCCCCCCCCCACTCCAAGTTTCTATGTTTTACAAGTATACCCGGATATTGATGGCAGTCACTGTAGGAAACACTTTCCTTGTGCAGCGGAAACGGTTTAGGAACACAGATCGGACTTGATTGAAATTTTTTTTTTGCCCTTCTCTTTGTATTGTCGAATATAACTTCCACCTGTATTGAATTTTGCTTCAGTTTTAGACAAAATTCTACCCCCGAAACAGCTCCCGAACAGTCCCCGAACAGCCCCGAACAGCCGGATAAAAACTGGACTGTTTTGGACTTGATTCGCGCCCAACACACTACAGAAACGGCCCATGAATTGCGTGGGCTTAGGCTATGTTTTGATTCTGATTTTTCAGTTGAAAATAGCCCCAACACAACCCTAAAATAATACAAAATATTCCCAAAAAAACTGGATTAAAATGAAACCAAAACGAGATCCGTTTCACTAAGTAAATGGGCGGCAATAAGCAAAAACAATGCTCACTACCGTGAACAACAAGAAAGAGATGAAGATGAAGATTTGTTCGACACCACAAAATCTTTCGAAGATTTATTCGACACCACAAAGTCTTTAGAACTATATCTCATTACCAACAGAAACTTGTGTGGGCAAGACCCACTAAATAATCCCTAAACATTTTAGAGACTTAAACACACTTATAATTTTTATTGATTTTCTTCTTGTTCTTTGTTTTTAGTTTTCTCAACAAATTAGAGAGAATGAAGAAAAAGAAGATGGTGGCTAGGGTTAGAATGAAAGACTTAGTAAAAATAAAAAATCAAATACCTTTTTATACTTAGGGTTTATTATTTCCAAAATAAAGAAAACCCTTCCCCTTTTCCACCTCCAAATTTTAGGCCAACACTTGTATTTTTTATTAATTTTGTGACACCAAATTTAATTACCATAATAATATATATGTTACGAAATAAAAGGTTAAAGGACATTAAACAATTTGTAACTTCCAAATTAAATCCAAGGGTTTCCAAAACCCAAAATTTTGAAACTACTAACTTAACCTTTTCATTTAATATAATTAAATAACATGTGTTTAAATATCATATATTTAATAAAACCATATATTAACTTTTAATATAAAATTTCAAGTGTGAAAAAATAATATTATTAATCATATTAATAATATTTATACCTTTGTGAGTATATAATTGGACTATCCAATTACACTAAATCTGCGATATTAAATCGAGCTTGCACGGGGACCAAATGGACCTACGGTTCCGAGCTCCAATAATCTCGAAATATTAATTAAGCTCTTAATTAAATATTTCAAATATTAACTCTGGGTTATTCCACTAAAAACCCGAAATTGCACTCTTGTTGCCGCAGATGATATATTAAGCCGAACCATGTGGGTGTCCATCGATATAATCACTACATATAGATTAACCATTCCCGAGTATCTCATAATTAGAGTCGGGTCATAATGTCTGTTATATCCCTCTAAATATTTTTACCATAAGTATCATTGATTCTCTAATGAACTATTTATTCATAACCATTATGAATTTTAATCTTTCTATTCGTAATAAAAATACTTGAGCGTTATAACCGTTCAAGTACCGAATCAACCCTTAAGAAAGATACTCATCTACTTCTCGCAAGAAGGAGTGAAATCCATGTCTATGTAAATCGTTCCCAGCTTCACAACACACCATGCCCCTAAAGTACGTAGCTATTGTTCGGGACTGCTACACCAACCTCACCTTTGTAAATCAAAGGACATAGCCTGCCATGCATGAGTTCGTAGTACACTCAGGATTAAGATCACTCCATATATGACCATCTAGTAGATCAAAATGACTTTCTTTGTTTAACGGACATTATAAGAATGTCATTCCATCTGGGTCAAGTCCTATATGATCATATCATACAAGGTGCCTCCATTCTCATTTCTGTATATGGACAATCCCAGATCAAGTTCGCCATACAAATATAGAATGAACCATAGCTATAGATAAACCACAAACAAAGTACCCACTTTGTTTGCTCTATATGGAATATTTAAGATTACTAACTTCATTCTTAAATCCTCTTGTGTATGACACTCGTACATTAAGTATGAAGGCACAAAAGTAATCTAGGTTATTCAAGATAACTTATAATATGTGAAAATTAAACACACACTTTGATAAATGAATAATGCATCATTTTATTTCAAAACACATAAACCCGTTTAAATTACATGTAGCTCTAGGGCATACATCCGAACAATCTTCCACTTGCACTAGAGCAAATAGGACATGTCACGTAATCTTAGACAATCTAGGTGACCTTCAAACACTTTAGCCGACAATGTCTTTGTAAACGGATCAGCCAAGTTCTCTACGGATGTAATCTTAGTGACGGTAATGTCTCCTCTCTGCACTATCTAACTGATGAGATGATATTTCCTTTCTATATGCTTTCCCCTCTTGTGGCTTCTTGGTTCTTTGGAGTTTGCCATTGCACCACTATTATCACAATAAAGTGTGAGTGGTCTATCCATATCTGGAACAACTTCAAGATCTCCCAAGAATTTACAGAGCTAGACTGCTTCCTTAGCAGTTTCACAAGCTACTACATATTCAGCCTCCATGGTGGAGTCAACAATGCAAGATTGCTTTACACTCAGCCATATTATAGCCCCACCACCTAGGGCAAACACTTATCCAGATGTTGATTTCCTAGAATTGTCATTTGTCTGAAAATCAGAGTCTGTATATCCACTTAGGATCGTATCCTCACCGGAATACACAAGCATATAATCTCTCGTTCTCTTAAGATACTTGAGAATGTGTTTCACAGCCACCCAGTGAGCCAATCCTGGGTTCGATTGAAACCTACTGACTACTCCCACTACAAAACAGATGTCTGATCTTGTGCATAACAAAGCATAAATAAGACTACCAACTGCTGAGGCATATGAGATATGTCTCATTTCCTCAACATCTTGAGGTGTCTTAGGAGACTGTTCCTTTTACAAATGAATTCCATGCCGATAAGGCAGATTGCCTTTCTTGGAATTCTGCTTCCCAAATCACACAAGGATCTTGTCGATATAGGATGCCTGAGACATAGCTAACAGTCATTTCTTACGCTCCTGAAGTATCTGAATCCCAAGAACATAACTGGCCTCTCCCAAATCTTTCATTTTGAATTGGTCAGCTAGCTAGGTTTTCCCATCCAATAATATCTATACATCATTCCCAATAAGTAAAATATCATTGACGTATAAAATAAGAAAAACCACATTCCTGTCAATGACGTGCTTGTATAAATAAGGCTCATCAACATTCTTCTCAAAATCATAAGACTTGATCGTGGTATCAAATCTTATATTCCAAGATCGAGATGCCTCATTAAGTCCATAAAAGGACCTTTGCAGCTTGCAAACGTTTTTCTCTTGACCTTGGGCTATGAACCCCTCTGGTTGTACCAAATAGATCCTCTCATCAATACTGCCATTCAAGAATGTAGTCTTGACATCAAATTTCCAACTTTCATAGTCATAATATGCGGCAATGGATAGAAGAGTGTGCTTGGATTTGAGCATGGCTACTAGCGAGAAAGTTTCTAGGTATAGTCAACTCCCTCTTTCTAGGTATAACCCTTGACCACTAGCCTATCCTTGAAGGTCTGTACCTTTCCATCTGCTCCTCTCTTACTCTTATAAATCCACTTGTAACCTATAGGTTTCACCCCATCAAGTTAGTCTACAAGTTCCCAGACTGAGTTGGAGTACATGGACTACATCTCTAGGTTCATGGTTTTGAGCCATTCCACTTTGTCAGAATCATCCATTGCACTACGATAGGTCAATAGATCATGTATACCATCGCTCGATGCAACAATTTGTGCCTCTCAAACCCCAAGGTAGCGATCAGGTTGTCGTACAACCCTCCCACTGCATCTAGGTGGTAGATCATTATGACGAACTTGTATCTAACACTCAGATGTCGAATGTGCTATGTATTTGTCAACTGTCAATGATGATGGTGTGCTTATCAAACCAGCAAGTAACTCATCAAGTAACACTTTACTTTGAGGCTTGAACTCCCTCATATAATCCTCCTCAAGAAACATAACATTTGTCGATACAAACACTTTGTTATCTTCAAGACTATAGAAGAATCCACCCATAGTATCCTTAGGATAGCCTACAAATAGGTACACCTGAGAACGTGGCTCCAACTTTGTAGACTTATTCTTCAGAACATGTGCTGGACACCCTCATATGCGGAAATGTCACAAACTAGTTTTACGAACAATCCACTACTCTAAGGGAGTCTTAGGAACAGACTTAGATGGAAATACATTAAGGATATGCATTGCAGTTTGCAGTGCATATTCGCAGAACGAACTAGGTAGTGAGCTATAACTAAACATAGATCTCATCATGTATAGTAGTGTCCAATATCTCCTCTCTACAACACCATTTTACTGTGCTGTTCAAGGTGCTTTGAGCTGGGATACTATCCCATGCTCAACTGAGAATTCCTCGAAATCTCTGTCAAGGTATTCTCATCCATGATCTGATTGTAGAGTTTTGATTGTTTTACATAACTGGTTCTCAACCTCAACATAATACTCTTTGAAATTTTCAAAAGTATATGATTTGTGCTGCATTAGGTAAACATACCCATATCTGGAATAATCATCAATAAATGTGACGAAGTACTTGTAGCCTGTTGGAAATCTAATAACCATGTCCCCAAGATCAAAAACAAGCAAAATATATATAAGAATGAACTATATTGAAGTAATGGCGGAAACAATACTCACAAAAATGGAATGTGGATGCAATGGATGAAACAAATGTTGCTCCTTTGTGCAGTGGAAGATTCGGCCAAGCAGTAAAGAGAAGCTCCAAGCTTTAATTGATCTTCCAAGCTCTAAGATGAGTTTCCCATAACACCTTGTATGATCCCTTGATGTTGCTAGCCAAAGTTATGTGTTAGAGTTCCAAACAAGCACACTTTCTTCTTGTCTTGCCACAAAACAAATGAAGAAAAATGGAGAGAGCTTTGAGAGCTCACTGTTTCGGTAATTAGAGAGGGAGAGAATGGTTTGATTTTTGTCTCAAAAATCAATTTATATTTATGTCATAATTATATTAAATAATAATATACTTATGACACAATCCATGCAAAGACTTAGAGTGTCTAACACTCAATTTCCATGCAATACCCTTGAGTGCTTTGTACACTATCTTCATGCAATACATCTTGATTAAATAATGCAAATAATGACAAGTGTCATGTGGGCCCCACACGTTTCCAAATGAAAGTGGGCCCACGTGCACTCACGCGTTCGGGTTCGATATTTCCGAAATACCGAGCTTACGTCGCGACGTTAATTAAATCGAATTTAAATAAATAATTACGCCTAGCGAAATTTTTATTTACGCCGCTAACGAATTAATTCTAAATTAACTCGTTTGCCCGAATTAAAATCTAATTTTAATTTCGCGTCGAAATCGAATTCCGATTATTATATCGGATATAATAATTTTACGATTAATTCTAAATTAATCGTTCTCTCTCTTTATATAGTACTTTATCCAAGATAAAGTCTCTCCGTAATTAATCCAAGATTAATCGAGTTTGAATCATACGTCATCGGTGAATCTTCGGGAAGCGACCCAAGAGACCTCTAGATATGTTGGCAGTAAATCCGGTTGTCGAACTATTCGAACACGTACGTACCAAGTACTACGTTTTTACCGATTTACAAGACAAGGTTAGCTTCTAGCCAAAACGCCATGCCTACCCAATTCTCTAGAAATATTCTTACTGGAATATTAGATCTATAACAGGCGTAGTATACCGTAGTATAGTGTATATCGAACCAGTATCGGATGATCACATGTAAGGCCTGGGGCTGGATATGTGTCTGCCCCGTACGATACACATATCGGACATCAAGCAACCAGTCTCTTTGAATAGGATAATCCTGACCTAGTCATATTATCCCGATGGTTGCAACCATTATAGAGTACTAGTTCTGTATCCCTCGCGATCATCATCTCCATATGTCTGAAGTGATACTTCCATCTTGACATCACACCCAGTACACTACGATTCTCGATAAACCCAGAAGAGGTATACACAGAACTCGTTAAAGCCCTGGACCACCAAACCTAAATTTTACCGATTGTCGTAAGTACTAGCGATGCAAATCTCAGGTTAAGATCATATGCACCTACCCTGAAGCGGACTCCCATAGACACGCAGACATACTACCAATGGGACTCCCGGGGTCTATCCAGAGCGAAGCTGTTTTCCGTACTATCGGTAAAACACAACCTCCTACCGCACTTGCATAAGTATCCAATACTTAAATATATGAGAACTATGTCGTTGTGCCCTCACAACATGCACAAGTGCAGTACTAGTCTATTCCGCATTATCGATGTCCAATCTCGATAATACTACGACTAGGGATATTTAATGATTAAACCTTTATTGATTGATACTGTCTCATATCATCACAATCCGGAACTAATCATAGGGACTTTTACCATTTATATTTCAAAGTAAATAAATTACAAAACGGTAAAAGGCAATTTCATTACTACATAGTCAATTTTGTACAATAATACAATATCATTTACAAAATAGTGACGCTATGGGTCATTACTGTCTAACAATCTCCCACTTGGCCTATAGCCAGTCACTCAAGCATCTAATACCTGAACTATGTACATGTCGCTCAAACTTTTCCCGAGGAATAGCCTTCGTCAGCGGATCTGCAATATTATCCTCTGATGCGATCTTCTCGATCTTCACATCGCCACGATGTATGATCTCTCGAATCAGATGGAATCGTCGAAGAACATGTTTGGATCGTTGATGAGACCTTGGTTCCTTAGCCTGTGCTATAGCCCCGCTATTGTCACAATACAATGGAACGGGCTCAGCTGCTAATGGAACTACTCCTAATCCAATTAGGAATTTTCGGATCCAAACTGCCTCTTTTGCTGCTTCAGCTGCTGCAATATACTCCGCTTCAGTTGCTGAATCGGCAACAGTATCTTGCTTGGAAGATTTCCAGCTCACTGCTCCGTTATTCAAGCAAAATATGTACCCGGTTTGCGACTTAAAGTCGTCTCTGTCGGTTTGGAAACTTGCATCGGTATACCCAGATACCTCAAGTTCTCCATCTCCATAGATTAAGAAAACATCTTTAGTTCTTTTAAGATACCTAAGGATATTCTTAACCGCCATCCAGTGATCTTGTCCTGGTCGGCCTGATATCGACTGCACATGCTCAAAGCATAGGACACATCAGGTCGTGTACATATCATGGCATACATGATCGATCCGACTGCCGAGGCAAACGGAGTCCGACTCATGTTGTCTCTCTCATCTTGTGTTTTAGGACACATGTCCCTAGATAGAATGACGCCATGTGATGTTGGCAACAGTCCCTTCTTGGACTGATCCATGTTGAATCTCTTCAACACTTTATCAATATATGTACTCTGGGAGAGTCCAAGTAGCTTTCTAGATCTATCCCGGTAGATCTTTATTCCTAGAATAAAAGCTGCTTCTCCCAGATCTTTCATGGAGAATTTCAATGAAAGCCAAGCTTTCACCGACGTTAACATGGGAATGTCATTGCCTATAAGCAATACATCGTCGACATAAAGGACAATAAAAGTCAGTGCACTCCCACTAACCTTCTTGTATACACAAGGATCATCTACGTTTTGAATGAAATCATATTCTTTTATGACCTCATCAAAACATTGGTTCCATGACCTCGATGCTTGCTTCAGTCCATAAATGGACCGATTTAACTTACAAACCTTGTTTGCAAGTCTTGGTGCGATAAAACCGTCAGGTTGTTGCATATAAACATCCTCCAACAGGTTTCCGTTAAGGAAAGCGGTTTTAACGTCCATCTGCCATATTTCGTAATCGTAATATGCAGCTATTGCAAGCATTATCCGAATGGATTTAATCATGGCAACGGGTGAGAAAGTTTCGTCATAATCAACTCCAAGTTGTTGACGATACCCCTTCGCTACGAGCCTAGCTTTGTACGTTTGTACGTTGCCATCCATGTCTGTCTTCTTCTTGAAGACCCATTTGCATCCAATAGGCTTTACGCCTTCTGGTGCATCAACCAGTGTCCAAACTTGGTTGGTATACATGGAATCCATTTCGGCCTTCATGGCATCTTGCCATAAAGTGGATTCGATACCCTGTATCGCTTCCTCATACGTAGCCGGTTCAGTATCCTCAATAAGATTAATATCTACATGAGGTGAGATCAGGAATCCATACCTCTCAGGTATTACCCTGACTCTCTCCGACCTACGTAGTCCTTGTGTAATGAAGATTGCGGTTCAGTCTCATCCTGGATGGACTGTTCATGTTCCGTTCTTGATTCATTGCCAGAACAGTATCACTACGACTTTCATCGAGTTCTACTTTCCTCCCACTAAACACTGCATTTAGGAATTCCTTCTCAAGGAAAACCGCATGTAGAGCAACAAATACTTTGTTCTCTTTTGGGTTATAGAAGTAATATCCTTTGGTTTCCTTAGGATATCCAACAAATAGGCATTTATCTGATTTGGGTTCAAGTTTGGTACCTTCCAAACGTTTGACGTATGCCCAGCAACCCCAAATCTTCAGGAATGAGAAACCTGGTTTCTTTCCTGTCAATATCTCATACGGAGTCTGTTCAACAGACTTTGACGGAACCCTATTCAAAATAAGAATTGCACTTTCTAATGCATGTCCCCAGAAGGATATAGGTAGCTCAGTGCGACTCATCATCGACCTTACCATATCAAGCAAGGTACGGTTTCTCCGTTCAGACACAACCATTTAATTGTGGTGTTCCAGGAGGAGTCCATTGTGAAAGAATACCATATTCTTTCAAGTAAGTAATCTTGAAACTCATTACTTAAGTATTCGCCACCACGGTCCGACCGTAATGTTTTAATACTCTTGCCTGTTTGTTTTTAAACTTCGTGTCGAAACTCTTTGAATTTCTGAAAAGTTTCCGACTTGTGCATCATTAGATACACATAACCATAACGTGATGCATCATCCGTAAAGGTTACGAAGTATCGATATCCACCTCTAGCCTGGCTAGACATGGGCCCACAAACGTCACTATGAACGAGGGCTAACAGTTCAGTGGCGCGTTCACCTTTACCACTAAAAGGTGATTTAGGCATTTTACCTGATAAACAAGATTCGCAGACGTCATATGAATTTGGATCAAATCCGTCCAAGTACCCACTCTTCGAAAGTGTGGATATGCGAGTCTTGTTGATGTGTCCCAGACGACAATGCCACAAATAAGTTTCTTCTTTTGGATTACTCATTTTGAGCTTTTTGTTTGTTATTTTACATTTTGGAGATTCATTTATATTCAAAATATAAAGATCATTATTTGCATCAGCACTGCAAATTTCTGCATCATTCATATATAAATAACTGGTGTTTTTAAATACAAAAGTGTACCCTGTTTGGGTTAACAAAGATACAGAAATAATATTCCTAGTTAAACTAGGAACAAAATAACAGTCATTTAGTTTAAGTACATGCCCCGAGGGCAGTTCCAAAACAAAAGTGCCTACGGCCAAAACAGCAACAGAAGTTCCATTTCCAACTCGTAGATCTACCTCCCCCGAAGCCAGTCTCCTGCTATCATACAGATCTTGCACACATCAGTACAAATATGAGAACCACAGCCAGAATCAAAAATCCAATTTTTATTAAGACTAGAAGTAGTCATATTTATCTCAATAACAAACATACCTGAGGCCGGAGCCTTGCCCGCCTGTATGTCCTCCTTATGTCCCTTGTTCATGCGGCAGTCACGCTTCCAGTGACCTCTCTTGCCGCATTTCAGGCAAACATCTTGAGACTTGTCCCTTGGCTTCCCAGAAGCCTTTGTTGACTTGGCCTTGCCTTTGTTCTTATGCTTCTTCTTCTTAACACCCCCAGTTGCCTTGAGCCCAGCTTTCGGCGTTTGAGATGTTGTTGCAAAGTGCGCCTCGCGCTTGTTGCCTTTCAGAAGTTCTTTCTCTGACTCCTTGAGAATTGACAACAACTCTCCAAGAGTGTCATCCGAATTCATCAGTTTGTAGTTGATGACAATCTGTTTCCAAGTATCGGGTAGTGACTGTAGAAGTACATCTATAGCCAGCTCAGACTCCAAGACTATACCCATACTAGCCAGTTCATCAATATCGGCTATCATTTGAGTCCCATGGACCTCAACAGAACTACCATCAGTCATACGGGAGCGAAAGATTTTCTTTACTAACTCGTACCTCGCCATCCGCTTATTAGTGCGGTGAAGATCTTGCAATCTTGCCATCATATTATAAGGATCCAAGTCCCTATTTTGGCGACGAAAGTGTTGAGTCATTGAAGCAAGCATGATCGACTGAGCCGTGTCACAATCATCACTGTGAGTTTTCCATAACTCCAGCTCAAGTGGCTCAGTGGCTTAGGCCCGAGAGGTCTCTGAATCGTATACAGTATCCTCTCTGCCCCAAGGACTATCCTTAGGTTCATTTCCCAATCAGCGAAGTTTATCCCCTTAAAGACATTGTCACCCATGATGATGTCTCGGACATTTACCTTGCTTGCCATCTTAACTACGATAGTCCAACTATCTAGTTAACGATAAAATGGGTACAGTCAAACTGTTACAAGAAAATAACATTTTATTAGTCCAACTAATGTTAAAAAATTGACGAAATAAATTTTGTAAGCGCGTAAAGCTAAGTATCTGAATGAAATTGCAAACTCAATACTAGCCTCCCACTATTTTCTACAAGTCTCTAACCCTCTGTTGAGTACTCGGGAAATCCAATTTCCTAGTGGGCTAGGATCCCGTTAAATAACACACAACCTTGACTTTGGCCAACAAGTTGTATGATATTTAACTAGGTAGATCTCGAAGATCAATTGGATCCCATCCAATTCCTAGATCCGGTAGGTGGACATCCAAGTCCGAAACATATATATCTAATACATACGTCAATGTATCCAATACATTTTCCTAACCATTTCCTCTGAATCAACTAAGCCTTGGCTTTGGCACAACAAACCTAATGATTCCAGTTAAGCGGGACCCATTGACGAGGAAAGTTTCGTAATCAATGTCGATGGACAAGAAGTGATCTTGACTTTGGCCAACAAATCACAACTTGGACAGGACACCGATGTGGAACAAAACTCTCATGATTCAAACACATCCTCAATTGACAAAGGTCTTGACTTTGGCCAACAAACCAATGCCAATTTCGGATCTTGAGAAAGAATCACTCAACGGAAGGAAAATCGCTTAATATTGTTTGAGGGATTTTTCGCGTAATTGGCAACCAATTAATTTATCTTTGTTAGGTCTCATCATCATAACCCTTAAGCATGCTTCTAAAACATCATAAACGCGTAAAGTAAAATAATAGTGATATGCGGATGGATATATAAACAACTTGTTCCTAGAACAAATCACTCCCTTTCCTCTCCCCTAGCACTATCACTTCTACCCAATTACATAATACAATAAGAGAAATCTCATTACATTGAGGGGAATTAGGTGAGAAGAGAATACAAAGAGATAAAAGATAAGGCTGGACACGCAGGTCCAATTTATAAATTCCAAATTTACAATAATTTCTAAAATTACCTTCCCTTCTATTATCCATCCGATATACACTATTCATACAACACATCCACATTCATTCATTCATTCAAGGCATGTTATACAACCAATCAAATCCAATTAATTAGTCTTTAATTAGGTGACAATACAATGTTCAAACAATTGTTTGCATTGCGCGAGTCCAACTCGTTTTGAGAATAAATACATATGGTATGAATTCACGAATTATATCGAACTACTCGTTAAATCCAATTTAAGTCGTATTCAATACTAATCCTTTTATTTAATTCTAAATTAAATATTTACACTTTTATTGTGCTTTTATAACTTAGATTCCAAATCTAGTACTATTGGGTCTCAAAGCCCAACTAACATCTAATGTCCGTTTAATTAAAGTCCGATGGGCTTTCTATTGATTTCATTAGGCTTGGGCCTTGGTCAATGTGGGTCAAACCCAATTTCCAAGCCCAATAAGGAATCACCCTCATTTGCCATAAAACAATATCAAGCCCATAAGGCCCAATTAAACATAAAAGCCCATTTATTACATTTGGACTTAAATGGTGTGATTTAGGCCCATTTTGGATCCAATCCAAATGGTCCAAATCTACTTGGCCCAACCAAGCCCATTTATGACCAAATATAATAGTTTTAGGCCCAATTCCAATTTAAGCCCAATTAACTAAATTTTAAAATCCAATTTTTATAACTTAATTAATTATAGTGTATTTTCATGATTAATCCTTTAAATCAATATTCCCAAAATATCAAATTAATCTATTAATCATATTTTATCTTAAATACATGTCCAACATTATTATTTAATCAAAAAATCAAGTCCCTAATCATCATCAAGCATTCGGCCAAGGTGATTAATATGGTTCCGATTTCGTTTTCAATCCAATCAAGTTACAAATGATCATCTCCATATTATTTCAAGTCATCCAATGTCTTAAAATTAAAAAATCATCTAGTCCACATGCTTGCATGTATTCGGCCAAGCCTCATTGGGGTGGTGGAAAAATTAATCCAATTTATTTTCCATGAAATTGATGATGTATAATCCATTTAACATACATCTAAGCATATTTAATCAAGCAAACTCATCAAATCATGTGCTTCAAACAATTTCCCCAAATAACATCCTAATATTTTTGCATGCATTTTTAGGCTCAATGATACCATTGTTGGAAATCTAATAACCATGTCCCAAGATCAAAAACAAGCAAAATATATATAAGAATGAACTATATTGAAGTAATGGCGGAAACAATACTCACAAAAATGGAATGTGGATGCAATGGATGAAACAAATGTTGCTCCTTTGTGCAGTGGAAGATTCGGCCAAGCAGTAAAGAGAAGCTCCAAGCTTTAATTGATCCTTCCAAGCTCTAAGATGAGTTTCCCATAACACCTTGTATGATCCCTTGATGTTGCTAGCCAAAGTTATGTGTTAGAGTTCCAAACAAGCACACTTTCTTCTTGTCTTGCCACAAAACAAATGAAGAAAAATGGGAGAGAGCTTTGAGAGCTCACTGTTTCGGTAATTAGAGAGGGAGAGGAGAGAGGATTTGATTTTTGTCTCAAAAATCAATTTATATTTATGTCATAATTATATTAAATAATAATATACTTATGACACAATCCATGCAAAGACTTAGAGTGTCTAACACTCAATTTCCATGCAATACCCTTGAGTGCTTTGTACACTATCTTCATGCAATACATCTTGATTAAATAATGCAAATAATGACAAGTGTCATGTGGGCCCCACACGTTTCCAAATGAAAGTGGGCCCACGTGCACTCACGCGTTCGGGTTCGATATTTCCGAAATACCGAGCTTACGTCGCGACGTTAATTAAATCGAATTTAAATAAATAATTACGCCTAGCGAAATTATTATTTACGCCGCTAACGAATTAATTCTAAATTAACTCGTTTGCCCGAATTAAAATCTAATTTTAATTTCGCGTCGAAATCGAATTCCGATTATTATATCGGATATAATAATTTTACGATTAATTCTAAATTAATCGTTCTCTCTCTTTATATAGTACTTTATCCAAGATAAAGTCTCTCCGTAATTAATCCAAGATTAATCGAGTTTGAATCATACGTCATCGGGTGAATCTTCGGGAAGCGACCCAAGAGACCTCTAGATATGTTGGCAGTAAATCCGGTTGTCGAACTATTCGAACACGTACGTACCAAGTACTACACGTTTTACCGATTTACAAGACAAGGTTAGCTTCTAGCAAAACGCCATGCCTACCCAATTCTCTAGAAATATTCTTACTGGAATATTAGATCTATAACAGGCGGTAGTATACCGTAGTATAGTATATATCGAACCAGTATCGGATGATCACATGTAAGGCCTGGGGCTGGATATGTGTCTGCCCCGTACGATACACATATCGGACATCAAGCAACCAGTCTCTTTGAATCGGATAATCCTGACCTAGTCATATTATCCCGATGGTTGCAACCATTATAGAGTACTAGTTCTGTATCCCTCGCGATCATCATCTCCATATGTCTGAAGTGATACTTCCATCTTGACATCACACCCAGTACACTACGATTCTCGATAAACCCAGAAGAGGTATACACAGAACTCGTTAAAGCCCTGGACCACCAAACCTAAATTTTACCGATTGTCGTAAGTACTAGCGATGCAAATCTCAGGTTAAGATCATATGCACCTACCCTGAAGCGGACTCCCATAGACACGCAGACATACTACCAATGGGACTCCGCGGGGGTCTATCCAGAGCGAAGCTGTTTTCCGTACTATCGGTAAAACACAACCTCCTACCGCACTTGCATAAGTATCCAATACTTAAATATATGAGAACTATGCCGTTGTGCCCTCACAACATGCACAAGTGCAGTACTAGTCTATTCCGCATTATCGATGTCCAATCTCGATAATACTACGACTAGGGATATTTAATGATTAAACCTTTATGGATTGATACTGTCTCATATCATCACAATCCGGAACTAATCATAGGGACTTTTACCATTTATATTTCAAAGTAAATAAATTACAAAACGGTAAAAGGCAATTTCATTACTACATAGTCAATTTTGTACAATAATACAATATCATTTACAAAATAGTGACGCTATGGGTCATTACTGTCTAAACAAGCCACCTCGGCCTCTTACATTCATCGATCCGTAAATGTCTGAAGGATTAGTTCAAGTGGTTCACTGGCTCTTTAACCTTTTCTAAGTAAAATATCTCTTTGTCGTTTTTTCTTCTAAACAGGATTCGCAGACTGGTAAAGTTTTGAGCTTAACTGGTTTAAGCTCCGTTTTTCGTTTTTATTATCTGTCTATTCGGTCAAGTTTGATATGACCAAGTCTAGATGCCACAGATTATTGTCATCGTGAGAAATGTTTGACGTTAGTTTTAGGTTCTCAACTTAAACATTTCAGCGTTGAGTAGTGGCCTATGTGTTAATGGTCTTAACACATACAAGTTATGTACTGAGTTTCATGTGCATATGGTTAATCATTTCTACAAAATAATAATTAATTGCTATTAAAGAAACTGAATAACCATCATCTAAAGTTTAGAAATAGAAATCAAATTCCTACGAAAACCAGGAATGAATAACATATTGTTCAAATTTAATAACTATTATTTGTAAAATCTAAACTGAAAACTCCCACATTCTTGCTGAAATGACATCCATTGTCCAACCCTCATAGTGTAGTACCTTCAGCAAGGTCCCTCCATGAGTCAAGTAGTTGTAAAGAAAAACGACATGGTTAGTGTCTCCAGAATAACAATCCAAGCGGATTTATCATCCTCCACTAATAGAGTTTCGATACGAGAAATCATATTACCTGCATCCTTTTTCTCCTTCAGCTCAGCAAGGTATTTAGGACAATTCCTTTCCAATGCCTGTCTTGTGGCAGTGGAAACACTTTCCCTGGGCTTGGCATCCTTGGGAGCCTTTCTTGTTCTTCTTCTTTATGGGCTTAGCCTTAGCCTTCCCAGTGCTATTCTTATTAATCTTTCCAGATTAGAAGACTCAGCAAAATTTGCCTCAGCACTGGACTTACGATGATCCATAAGCATGGACTCATAGTGGGTGAGCTCATTAAGCAGCTGGGTCAAAGTAAAAGTCAACTTGTTCATAACATAGTTGCTTTAAACTATAGGAAAACTCTTGGAAGAGTTTCAATATTCATGGTCACTGATGAGTGGTAACTATATCACTATTTCCCACTCATTTTTCTTAAATTTTTGTATAGTTTCTTGAGTTTTGTGAACGTTTGATGTGTCTTTGTTTATTTTGTAGATATAAATAATGTTTGGAAGCATTGGAGAAATTTGGGGCCAAAACAGAGGAAAAATATGAAAAAATGGGCCAATTTTTGTAATTTTGCGCGTCGCGACGCAAAAGCCTTTGGTGTCGCGGACGTCTAACGTGCGCCGCTTCATGCTAACCTGCACCGGGGACATGTGTCACTATTGAGAGTTTTGCTAAAATGCATTGTGCTAACATGTTAGATCTGCTAACGTGCGTCGTGCCACATGTCACGTGTCACAATCCATGGTGCCGACAATAGCGTGCCATGTGTCAGCTTCATATTCAGCCGCATAACCACGTGACATGTGTAGCCACGTGCCGTCTATGTGTCGCCCACCTGTCAGCCACGTCAGCATCCAACGAGTCATCGAGCCAAGTGTCGCCATGTCATCAACAGCCAATCATTGTCCGCCATGTGTCAACATTCAGTGGACGAATTTTATGCGTTCACGTGTCGTAATTTCATTCAACCAACGAAATCCACGTGCCACATCAGCAACGACCAGGTCAACATGCTTCTTTCCCCGTGTTGCCAGCTCGGCGTCACGACGCCAAAGAACAACTTGCGCGTCGCGACGCGTGACCGAAAATTTCCTATTAAATTCATTCATTGCACCTCATTTGATTTCGTGCTTTCCTTAGGATTTTTTCCTAGTTTTAAGGATTGCATATTTTTTATAAATTATTGAATAATTAAATTATGTATTTTTTATTTTTAATTTAATTTAATTTTATTTTCATTTCTTTATGTTTTTCAGTTAAATTTCCGCTAGGGTAAAGGTGAAACATTAAATATAATTATCTAGGTTAATCTCACTTAATTATAATATTTAAATTTATAATTATCGGACTAATTAATGGAAAACTTTATTATCGCCTCTTGTTCGGTTAAATATAAATTACTTACCGCCTATAGGGCTGGTGTAGTTGACTAAATGGATTACTGCCTATATGGCTGGTTTAAATGTTTAAACATTATTAATTCCTGAGAAAGCATAGCAGAAAATAATTATTATATTATAATAAGTGAGATCTGATATGAAATATTAAATATGGATCCCCTAACCCCCATCATTTTATTTTTATTCTAGGGAAGTGATTGAAGCATGATATCATAGCTTAATAATTGATTTTTAATTATATATGGGTAAATTTTAGTTGTTATTGAATTCTTAAGCTTAATGCTTCTTGTTGCCTGATCACCAATAAGATTGATGTGGTAAACTTAAAATGAATTGGGAAAAGGATTTAGGTTTCAGCCTTAGATTCAATAGCTCACGATCTTCGTTGATGATAGATAACCCTTTAATAGATTCCTTACCGGATAAGAATATAGTGTCAGGTAGGGGTAGCCATAATTGGAACTTGAACTTAATGAATTCAGGTAACTTGATGACATAGGAATATGATTAATTGGGTTATTTTGGGTATTTGCATCTGACCATCGGAGAAGAGGCTTTTGTATATCTTCGTGTTCTAGGTAGCAAACTAATTTATTACAATATATAAGAGAATCAATTCATCATTAGAATAATATTGTTTGGAATCACAACCCTAGTTTTTGTTGTTTTTTTATATTTATTTTTCCTTTATATTTTTTGTGTCTTTATTTATTTATTTAGTAAATTCACATTAACCAACCAAAAGAAATCAATCTCTTCTTCCTATAATTAGATACCTGTAAATAAATAGTATCAATAATTTAATAACAACAATAGGAATTAAGTCCTCGTGGGATCATATTTTTATACTACTTGAAAGATACGTGCACTTGCGTTACGCGTGTGATTACGCCGGTCAAGTTTTTGGCGCCGTTGCCGGAGGACTTAATTTCTGGCTGGTTATTTTGAAGCTTATCTAATACTTTTATCTAATTTATTTTGATCTGTAATTTTATTCTTTCCTTATTTTTTAGGTGGTTGACATGGATCTTTATTGGGAGATAGAAAGATTACGAGCTTTACTAGAAGAAGAGAACACCTAAAATCAGCGAGCAACACTCCAATTTTATGAGGCCTGTAGTTCAGCCTAACTATCATTGGATGTCAGAACCAAGCAAAACTACATTTGCTAATCAGAACGCCAATGGGGAGTGTGTGATATGCGATGGTAAACACCCAAGCGCTCAATGCTATCATTCAAAGTGGGCATAATTATCGGAATCAATCAAG